>KZ808362.1:59202-71758 GCA_000696205.2 Oncopeltus fasciatus
ATTTATTAAAATTAAAATTATAATATATAATTAGAAAAGCTAACAAAAAGGCCAACCCAAAACTTTTTTCCTTTTTTTTTCATATTTTAATAATATGTTGTATATAAAACCTGTTAAAAAAGGGAAGTCAGAAATTTGGTGTCATAAAATACAGCTCTTGTGAATGAAAATTAATTTGTTTTAACTGGAGGATAATTCATCATTTTTAAGATGAGAAAAGAAGCTCCTTTTGAATAATTTTTTTTATTCTATTGCAAATACTAACAATAATTATCAATTATAAGCACAGTAACAAGTTTTTTTTACTAATATTTTTCGTGAATGCATATGGTAGCTTTGATAGTTGGAGGAATACAATTTAAATTGATATAATGCACATAAAAATTTGTTATACAGCACATAAAAATTCAAAAAGGTAATAGCATATAAGCTTCCCTTTAAACTGAAATCACAAATCATGGAAACAGGAACAGTTAAAGAGAAGAATGAAGCTTACCTCACAACATTTTGACTTTTGAAAAATTAACAGGGTAACGATTCCTATATCATCTCAATTTGAAATCTTTTCCAATCAAATTTAATTTAATATCAATAAGTTAAATGATTCACAACTAAATTAATCTACTTAGTATAAGTAGCACAAGAGGGTAAAGTATAATTCATATGAAATACCAAGCAGTTTTTTTTTTTAAAGGCATGTATCCAAAAAGTCCAAATCGCTATAATGATTTGAAATATTTAAAACACTATTTATGAGAGTGTGTACACATATGAACACGTCAAATTCATAAATATTTTAGTAAAATCTAGGCATAATATGAATCAGGTTGTAGCAGTAAAGCTAATAAGATTTGTCCAGCTATTCTCATAGACAAATGAAACTCAAATATTTATTGACCGGAACCAAAGAAAGCACACTAAATGATGATTTTTGACAATTCAAATGGTTGATTCATTTCATGATCACAGTAAACTTTGTTTTTATAAATTCTGTAAAACTTTAACAGATAGGAGATCAAATTAATTCAGACTAAAAAATAAAAATAGCTCAAATGATCCAGAAGACCAGCATATATTTTAGTTCAAGTTAAACTAATTCACTCACCTTTCTTCCGTTTTGGGAATAAATCTGTTTTTGTTGTAAAATACATAGTTTTTAGAAGTCTCTTCAGAGGCATACGGTTCATATAATGAATTTAAATAAGTGAAGTCCAGCCCAACAGCTAGCAAGTATAAAAAAATAAATCCAATACAAAAAAGACTAGCTCGGTAAATTAATTTCATTGGAATCAAATCAGCATATAGCCCATGATAAATCGTACATAAATCACAAAACCTGGATTACTGACATAACTATCAGTACAACAAAACAAGAAAACCTTTCATTTTGACAATTAGAGTAACTTGGGAGGGAAAACAATCCAAAGAGGTTGAAGATTAGTGAAATTAAACTTGGACAACAAACACAATTTATTTATATATTACTGTATTTGAAAGTAATAATGATGTAGGCAATATAAAAATGAATCAAGTCATGTCCCTACTATCAAATTCTATCTTTGCTCAAATCTTACATTCTGAACACATACTGAGTTCAAGATACAAGAGCTGAACAAGCTATGGACTTTATATAGGGACTCTTTCATGATTCAATGAAAAATTTTAACAACCTAAAACATATTTCAGAAATGGAGGTATACAGCAGATTGTAAAAAATCAGTCAATCCATTAGCATTTAAAACTGTTAGAAGACGTATATTTAAAATTAAAGCCAGCTGACATCAACAGTACTGTATTTTTTTCTTTTCCTCTATCACTTTTGAATTACGTAACCCACTAGTCCAATCTTTACTTACTGATTTCAATTTCTACAGACTCCAAGAATAAGAGATTCCAGGAAAGCTCAAAAGAATGTTATTAATTATTATAACATTATTAGTATTTTATTCATAACTAAAATATGGTAATATTATTAACTTTTTACTCGTATTAATAACATTAATGTCACTGTTCCTTTGACTCTCCGCTATCGCTTTGAATCTCATTAATTTGCCCTCCCTCCTTTGCCGTTACATTTATACTTCACTTCTCTCGCCTTTAGCTTAGTTATGCTGATCTCGCTCTCATGATTAGTAATGGCAATGTTAATATTTTATCTTCTATTTATTTTCACATTTGTTGGTCTTGTGGAATAACTTCAAATTATTTAGGGTGGGAGATTCTTTTTATCTAATAATAAATTTATTTTCCAAAGTAATTTTAATATTATTAAAGTTAAGCACATTTTGAATAGCACTATTTCTACCATTAAACTCTTTTTATTTTCTGATAAAAATATGGTTCCATTTGAAAGATCGTAAAGCTTCTCTAAAATAAGCGGTTTAATATGACTTAAGAAAAATGTATCTTTAATTTATTTACACCCGAAAGACATAACAATATTTATTTAAAAAAATGTTCTCATGGCTAACTTTAACATAAACATATGATCAGCGGGAAAATAGGATATGCTCAAATGAAAATTCATCTTCTTTGTTCATTCATTAATATAGCGGCAATTAAATTGCTCGAATGTAATATTAATATTATTAAAATTATATGATTACTAAATTTGGTTTTATTCAGAAGCTTGACATCCTTTGACATTCATAAAAAATGACGTCATGTTTTATGTTTCTGATGTGTATTAGTTTCTTTGGATGATGATTCTCTTTGGTAAACCAATTTACCTTCTCAGACTCTGTTAATATCTCTGATACCGGGAAGGAACCAGTCAGTATAGCGGTACTCTTTAGGTTAAGAGGCTGCTGAGGTACGTTTCAACTTAGTGCGTCTCTCTTTTTTTTTCTTGACTTTGTTACAAGATAAACATTTTTTTGGCAGGGGTCGTTTTCTCTCATATTTAATACGTCAATTTGCCAGGTATTTGATTTGTAAATAAACAGTCATTATTAAATCAAATGTTCCATTCTTTTCTTTGTGTATTTATTTTTTTCTAATCTAAAATTAATACTTGTATGTTTTCGTATATTCCTGTGAACTTTCTTTTAACTTTCGTTCTGTTTTATTGCTATTCTATTTAATGTTCTAATCTGTGTTATTTAATTCTATCTGTGGCTAATGTAACTACATAACTAGTGTAGCTAAGAAACGATTTTAAATCTCATAATTAATTGATTTATTTCACTATAATTAAGTTGTCATTAAATTTTCTTTTGTTAGCAAAATTTAATAAGCATTTGAACCTTAAAAATTGTAATTATTCATCATGAATTAATGGTAGGGCTTAGCCATTCAGGCATTATTATAATTTTTAAAAATATCATTTGAAAGTTTTTTAACTGTGTTTATACTGTTTGTTAAGTAGAATATTTTGCTTTACTTTTCTTCCATTACCACTTGGATTATTTTTTTTTCAAAATTATATTTATTAAATTTTGTTAGATTTTTTTCCCTACTATTTCTTTAAAATAATGATAAGTGTTTTATGCTGATATATTAAATGCTTCATTATTGTGTCAGACTAATTTGAAATGTTTGTTTACTCTCTGTGAATGTAAACAATTGTGTTTACTATTAAGTGTATATAAGAGATATCCTCAATCAGGAAAGAAAAATAAATATTGTAACTATGTTATTTTTATTTTTTAACTTCCCATTCTGCCTCTAAAAGAGAGGGGTTTTATGCAGGTAGCTTACCTTACTCTAAAAACCCATGGCATTATGCAGGCTTTTATTTCTCGATAAAAATGTAGTTTGAATTGTTACATATAAATTAATCATCATATATTTCAGATTTAAAGTCTGAAAAATTGAATAATTAAAAATACTGCTAATTCATATTTCCAAGTTTTTTTTGTTTCTATTTAACACTTATTAATAATACTAAATTTCTAATCTTTTATCAAATTTGTGCCTAGCTAATAATAAGGGAAATTTTGTTTAATAATATGTTTCTATTTCTCACTTTTGTTTCTATTTCTCTCTTTTGTTTCTATTTTACTCTTCTATTACTCACAATTATTAAGTAATTAATTATTTAATTTATATTCCATTAATTGAATCTAATTATCCTCTTTTTACTTTGACTTTTTGAAACTATAACTTTAAGTGCGTTATTAATTTTTCATTTAAATTTCATACTTCAGTTATACTAATTTTAATTGTTCAGTTTTTTAAAATATTGAAACAAATTAAAAAATGTAACTGATCTTAAAATAGTGACTTTATTGTCCCATTTTCAGTGTTGTTGCACTGAAAAAAAATTTTTTTTCAGAAAGTATTAGGATTATTTATGTACAATACATTGGTTTCAGCTCATCATCGATTTAGGTTATCATTTTATTATTAAGATGGGTATCTAACATTTTGTCAAGCTTCAAGATACTTTAAGTTTGAGTTATAAATTATTATTCTTCTACACCAGACCACAGGAAATAATTTTATTCAAATTTTGGGCTTATGATTAATCATCGCTCCAAGTTGTTTATTATTAGATATTAAAGGTGGAGTGGGGGAGTAAATAAGAAGATTATAATTAAATTGTTGTAGACTGTGAGATAAAGGTGTCTGCTGGAGCTCACTGTTCAATGATAACTTTGGCAACAATTATAAAAATATACTTTAAATAAATTAAAATAGATATTAGTGAATAGTTGGTTCATATCTCATACGATCCTTATATTGTTCAAAATGTTTAAAAGCTGTTTATAGCGAAATGTAACTCCTATGCTCCTGGAAATGTTACCATACAATATATTTAGGTGTACACTTAAGGTTTTGTTATTTTCATCTTGTTTCAGTGTTCTATTCCTCAAACATTTAAATGTCATAAAATTGATCAGAATTCTTTATTGTAATTATACAACATTTAAATGGTAAGAAAAATTTTTTTTTTTTCAGCTTTTTTGTTTTAATTATTTTAACAATTTAGAGATCATATTTATGAAATAAGAACTGAGGACAGTCCTTATCCCGTGAATCCTTAATTATGTCAATCTAAGCTATTTTTTAAAGTTCCTTCTCGTACTGCAGATCTAAGATCATGTTATTAGGTATTTANGCCACCCGCCTGAATATTCTGGGATTCCTAAAATGTAATCAAAATGCCGATTTTGAACCTGATATATATATATATATATATATATGTTTTTCAAATAACAGATCCATTTCAGCACCATGTTTTAAAAAAATATTAAATCTGAATGTATAATGACATTCCATGTAGATGAATAATTTATTTATTGATTTGAATAATATGTTTTCTTATTGCAAGTCAAGTGCATGTGGAAATAACTGTGAGATACTATGGAAACTTAAGGTACTCAAAACATACACTTAATTATTATTGAAAAAAAATATGCGACTTTGAAAACTTAATAATAAAGAGATGAAAAAAAATTATTTTTCCAAATTTCTTTCTCAATTTATTAGGCATTGTTACTTAAGGAATGAAGTTTTTAGATAGTAGTAGTTGTAGTTATGTGATATTAAACAAGTATTGAAGTTACTTAGAAAAAAAAATCATATTAATATATTAATGTATAGTAATATATTGATAGTGTATAGCCATTTTAAAAAAAATTTAATTAATTGCTGAATTTTTGTCAACCCCTTGTATCCCTATATTCCTCTTTAACTTGCAATTAATTGGGATTGGGGTCAATGGGTCCCTTCCCCCTTCAAAAGTGACATTTAATTTATTTATTTTTACTTTTATATTCATGTATATTATACTAAGCCATCAAATTACAATGTATTTTATTAGCAGAATGTAATAAATAAAGATTTTTTATAAATAAAAAAAACTTACTATTGTTATCAGGACGATAGACATAAACTTTCCAGCAAGAATAAGTAAAAGTATCAGCTCGAGAAGAAAAATTAGGGCGTGAATTCCCCAATTGTTCATTCTTAATCCTATTTTATTCCTGCTGCGCAGTGGCGTCATACCAGAATTTCCAATACGGCAACATTTGCCAATGGCTGATGACCTATTTCTATATGAAAAACAGACTTTTTAAAAAGCTATCTCAGTTCTTCGTGAAATGACCGATGATCTTATCAACTTGCTTGATACGTGGGCGAGTAAAGCAGATACTATTAAAAGACAAGAGCGAAAGGAAAATCTTCATTTTACTTATTTTCATGATCCCAGAGCTACCCACCAAGTGGACGCACTCCATCTTTTAGTTTCCTACCAGGGGGTGCGTTTCTTGGGCTGCTCATTGGCTCCTCTACTCATCCGGCGTTATCACATTTACACCACTCTCAGGTGACCAATCGCTCCCATGTACAAACTTACTTCCTCATGAACAAGGAGTTTTTTAATGAGGAAGTAAGCTATACAAATCCACTAACAACGGTCCCTAGAATGGCTAGATTGTTCTTATAAACAGTTGGTCGGACCAATAGGAGCGGTGATTAATTCTGCAAAGTACCATTTCAATCCCCGAGTACGTGATGTTCGGCTCTCTACCTCTTTTATCTTTGCTTCCGTTCATCTTGGACTGAAAGCTTGGTTTATATACTTTATAGCACCATAAAATCTCCTTGTTCCATTGTCACTTCCTCAATATGCTCTTTTCATTCCGCTTCTTATTAGGAATAACTCTATTTGCTTTTTTTCTGCTTGCTTCACATGCTGCACGTGTTTGCATCATCGCTCACCTGTACTAATTCCTTTCAGCTCGGCCTGAAGGCTTTCAACATCGAACCGTTCTTGATTTCTTTGTCTCTGAGATGAGTGCGTGTGGCCTTTCGAAGATACCGAAAAAAATACTGAGCTGCTAAAATGTATAATTTTAAGATGCAGTGCAATTCATCATAAAAATATAATTCTAGAAGCATTCAGTGAGAAGGCCATATATACAGAATGCACTGGGGCAGGACGCCGCAAAAGGTAATGCTCACTTCTGTGCACGGCACCAAAAGAAAAGGGAAGCCAAGAAAATTTACCCAACAACACTGGGCGTAAGAAATTCGTTGGAAAAGCCCAAACATAGAGGACGTTGCTTGGTGGACTAAAATCGAGCAGCCAAGGCCCACTTGAGTTGAAGGGGTAAGTAAAGCGTGGGGGTTACCTTGAAATTTCACCCTTAAAAAAACAAGCAATGCTTTTTGAACTTATTTTATCTGGAGTAATTTTTGAACAGACTTTATTTTTAACAAGAGAAATATTTTACAATTGTGGAGAATTACATAGCTAATGAAAAGTAGAGAATTTGTTGGGGTTCGGTCAAGGTTATGTTAAGAAGTTTAATGAGTACGAGTATTTGGTTTTAAAATATGTCAACAAACCATCTACCATGATAGTAGATGATGATGGTAAATATTCATCTACAATTAATTATTTGTATTTTTTTAAATAATTAATTCAATTAATGTTCTTCTTGGGCAACGGACTTTTTGGCGGAATTGGGTTTTGCATTTTTTCGAAATATACAGTCTTTCTCTCTTGCCATGATTTCTTATCTTAGAATTTAAATGACATACGATCAATATTAATGTATGGGTGGAAGGAATTAAAATAATTTTTACTTGTAAACAAAACTAGTAATACTTTATGTTTATAATGTAATTAACATCTAAAAATTAGAATTAATTTTTAGAAATAATACAATGATATATGTGAGTTTATATGTCTTTTCTGGGGATAGTATTCTACCCTCCTTATTCCTAAATATTTTGCTTAATGTGCGTTATTTGTTGAAATGAAATACAACATCAATATTAGATAATTACATTTACCCATATCATTTTTATTTATAGCTTATTAGTTATTTTAATATTTTTAAAGTTCATTATTATAACAAAAATATTTACAATTATTTAAATTATTCCCTTTCTATACTCCCCCTCCCCCTTAACTGTTTTCATCTGAAATGAAACCCACTTAACAATTAAAAAAAAAAAAGAATANCACCAAGTGGACGCACTCCATCTTTTAGTTTCCTACCAGGGGGTGCGTTTCTTGGGCTGCTCATTGGCTCCTCTACTCATCCGGCGTTATCACATTATACACCACCCTCAGGTGACCAATCGCTCCCATATACAAACTTACTTCCTCATGAACAAGGAGTTTTTTAATGAGGAAGTAAGCTATACAAATCCACTAACAACGGTCCCTAGAATGGCTAGATTGTTAATTATAAACAGTTGGTCGGACCAATAGGAGCGGTGATTAATTCTGCTAAGTACCATTTCAATCCCCGAGTACGTGATGTTCGGCTCTCTACCTCTTTTATCTTTGCATCTGTAGCACTGTAAAATAAAGTGAAAAATAAATTATCATACTAAAATACTATTCAAATTTATGCTCGATTGCAATTATCTGTCAATTTTAGCAGGTAAGTGAAGCTAATATAGTATAAAAATGAGATCACAGTGAAAATCCTCTGCAAATCTTCTGAACTTGCAATTTTAAAATTCTCCTTTTGTCGTCATATCTTAATGGCAAGTTTTCATTTGAAATGGTCACTCTTATTGAAGCTGTATAATTCAACCCCACACTTTTTCGGCCGTCTTTTTTATAGTATAATACCTATTAATTTTCTATGACCTAATCTAGATCTAATAAATCCTGAGTAGGATCGTTAAAAATTTCTGGAAAAATCTTTTGTTGGTAATTTCATTGAAAAATACAATAAAATAAAAATACAATAGTAATTCTGTGTAATTCGTGAAAAATTGCATGGTAAATAACAGAACAATGCCTGACAAGAACAAATGCTAGATGAAATAAAATAGCTTCTTATTGTAGTGCTAGACAATGATGATTATTGTCTAGGCGGTATCCATCGTGATAAACTTCTAGAGCCCTAGTTATATTTATTCAAACAAAAAATCCACACACACACGTATATATATTTTTTTTTATCAAAATAATTGATATTTTATTAGGGAAATTACGTTTTTTATGAATGATTAGTTCATAACAACCTAATGGTTGATTTTCCCTACCTTCCTCAATAGTTAATGTAAAATGAAATCGTAATTGTAGGCCTTATTAGAACAATTTCTTCCAGTTCTTAATTGATTTGGGCCGGGGTTTTTGGTTCTTTAAGGGAAGGTTGGGCTTGCTTCCTTCGGGGATTCGTTTCGGTTTTGGCGTTCTTGGCCTTGGGGTTTCAATTCCGGCCCGGGGGTTTTTTTTTTTTTGATTGGAGGTTTTTCTTGGGCCTTGGTTTTTTGGATTTTGTTGGCACCTTTTGGTTGGTTTTTTTTTCCTTGTCCTTGGTTGTTTGAAGGGGATTTTACCCTTTAAAAAAAAAACTTTCTTTAAGAAGCAGAGCTGTTTTAGTGCTACATTCTTATTTAGGTTGTATTTAAATGAAAGTTGCGACGCTGAAGGGTTGAAAAATATTACACGAGGGTTTAATGTTATCGTAAACACCTATTAATACATGTTAATTTTGTGTTGTTAAAACGATAAGTTTATTGCTATTGATTTGTTTAGAATATGTTGAGTATTCTTTTTACATAATTCCCAAAAACCCATTACATAAAACAAAAACACTGGATTTAACTTCGTCATTGTGCCATAATTTGCTAAGGGTAGGTTATAGGCAAGGGATACACTAAGGTTTTCCCGAAGTTTGAAATACTATTAGGTCAATAATTGTGATATTTAGCGAATTTCATTGATAGTTTCTACATCTTGAGTTTAATAGCGAATTTACTTAACAAGCTCTACTTCAGTGTGTTGTAAGAAATTTGAAATCACGCTAAATAAGCATTTGAAATATTTCGATAATAATTTCTACATCTTGTGTTTATTCACAAAATTTCGTAGCTCGGTAGGAAACGAGTAAAGAGAAGGAAAGTGGAAGATAAAGAGTGTATGTGTTGGGCAAAAAGGAGGGAGAGATTATTTTTATTTACTAAAAATTTCTAAAGCATTTTTTAAATATCATTAGCAATAAATAGTATGTACTTATCCCACTCAGCCACTTGCGACCAATCAAATATTTGAGGCTTTATTTATTTAGTAAAGTGTTAGCTTGCCTTTCAACCACTCAGGGTCATGGATGGAGGGACTTTCTACTGTTCTACAGGCTATCTAGAGGAACCAGGATTGCGAGACCCGAACGGATCCCAAGTGTTACTTTGGCGCTTCTTATTGAGACTCCTGGGAATTCTAAATTTGGAGTAATATAGATATACAATCATCTAGATACTAAAAAAAAAAAAAAGATATTGCTTTGATTTTGATAAACTTTTGAGTGTAAAATAAAAGTGCAAGTTCATTTTTAAGCAAAATTCTGTACGGATAGGAGTGCGAGGGGATCGCCTATAATACCAAGTAGGAATTCTATCATTTTTTTTTTTTTTAAATTTAAGTGTCAGCCTCCCTTACAACCACTTAAGATCATTGGAGGGAGGGGCTAGCTACAGGTTGCCATCCCATTCTAAACACCCATGGCTCGGGACAAGCTTTTAATTATAAATAAAAGATTGACTTGGGCGCCGGATTCGAACCCGCGGCGTCAGGATTGTGAGACCCGAACGGATCTCATGAGCTATCCAGGCGCCCCTTATATCATTTTTATGCACTACTTTTCACTTCAGAGTAATGAAACCGCACAGATTTGTTTATTCATTTAGATATATTTTACAAGACATGGAAATTTTAAATTCAAATATTCACCTAATACTATACTGAAAAATTTGCTTCGCTACACAGTTCCTACTGGACAGACTTTTAATTACTAATATATATAGGGTGTCCAAAAATTAACGCAAGATTTTAATTAAAAAGAAGACATAGTTTTTAGTATTTTTATTGTTTGTTTTTTTATTGAATCATAAACTACATATGAAAGGGTTATTTATGGAATAACACATCGGGCAAGTGTGTTTCCCACAAAGCCCGTGAAACAATTCAATTACTGTATGAGGCATTTTCAGGTCGTGTACTCTCGTTTCGGTGATCAGAATGGGCCCCCTAGATCGTGTAAATTTTAAAAATTACTTTTTATGGGGTTGTGTGTAATCACAGGTCATTGTCAACAAGCCCAAAACCATGTTTGTGCATTAAAGGAGGATCTTCAACGCTGCATCAACCAAATTCAGCCACATTAATGCGAAATGATCATGGAAAACTTCGATAAACGAGTGCGAATGTTCATGCAAAGCTGTGGAGGCCATTTGCCAGATGTGTTACCATAAATAACTCTATTCTATGGTCTTTATGATTCAATAAAAATACTAAAAACTGTTTTTTTTTTTATTCAAATCTTGCGTTGATTAAGGGACACCCTTTATATATATGTGAGGGCTTGTGTGTGAATATTGAGGATTTTAATCTGTATGTACTCATGCGGTATTTTCGTAGTAAATCATTTTATAAGTTCGCTATTTATTTGAATCGTTTGAGTTCAGGTTTACTTCACATAAAAGCATATTGATTAGCAGATTCATTTGTATTGACATAGAGGTTTTAACTAGAGTCAATAAAATGAATTATAATAAGGAATTTCTCTTCAAAAATTGTATTATCCTTTTTTTAGTTTAATCACTTTGTTTTATTTTTAAAGTTTTGAAAATTACTGATAACTCTTAATTATCATTGCCAGTTACAAATTGTGGTACAATTACTTNAAGAGTGTATGTGTTGGGCAAAAAGGAGGGAGAGATTATTTTTACTTACTAAAAATTTCTATAGCATTTTTAAATATCATTAGCAATAAATAGTACGTACTTATCCCACCCAGCCACTCGCGACAAAGTGAGTGGTTGAGTGGGATAAGTACATACTACTAGCCTCAAATATTTGAGGCTTTATTTATTTAGTAAAGTGTTAGCCTGCCTTTCAACCACTCAGGGTCATGAACTTTCTACTGTTCTACAGGCTATCTAGAGGAATCGGGATTGCGAGACCCGAACGGATCCCAAGTGTTACTTTGGCGCTTCTTATTGAGACTCCTGGGAATTCTAAATTTGGAGTTATTATACAATCATCTAGATACTAAAAAAAAAAAAAGATATTGCTTTGATTTTGATAAACTTTTGAGTGTAAAATAAAAGTGCAAGTTNTTTCGCTTTGTGAAAAAGTAAAATTGATACTAAGATGATTTTAGTTGGGGTTCGGTCGAGGTAGATCCAAAAAACAAAAATTTTAAAAATCTATTTTTTAATAAAGGATTATCTGCCAACGTTTCGGCTTACATTGTAAGCCATCTTCAGGGCTATCATATATATCATATATCTACGGTCAACAAACTCTCTTTTTAGTAAAATTGATATTTTAGTCATGGAAATGTGAACTTAGGGACAGGACGTCCTCTCTCATCTTTATGATAGGTAGGTGTGGCAAATTACTGCTTTAATGATATTTCAATTTTTTTCTTGTCAATAAGCTGTTTGTTTGCATGTTTTTTTCAAATTGGTTCTTTTTTAAATTGTTTTTCATAAACTTTAAATTTTCTTACATAGCTTTCTACATTCATACTCTTGATATCACATTATATTATTGCAATTCTCTATTATACTAATTTCAATTATTATTGTATTCTCATGACATTGTATTTCTACAGCCCTGAAGATGGCTTACAAT
>KZ808362.1:97438-113753 GCA_000696205.2 Oncopeltus fasciatus
AACTGACTGGAGTAGGAGGTCCCTTGGCCACCTCCTCTTGAGGCGTCGGGGAGGGTTGTCGGGATGGACGTGGGATGCCAAGGAGAGGACTAGAGGATTTGGATGTCCTTGGATATTTGTGTGGAACTTATCAAATCTGGAGGGGATGAGCTCGGAAACAAAAGGTACTTGCAGGTCAGAATGGATGGTTTTATTGGATACGTAGGGAGGAGTGTTGAGGATTGTGCGAAGGACTTTGGACTGGAACCCCTGGATGCATCTAATGTTTGATGGCTTCGCTGTGCCCCACAACTCAATACCATATGTCCAGATGGGTCTGATTAATGTTTTGTATATAGTTATTTTGTTTTCTATTATGTAAATATTTTAATAATATATAATGCATACCAATACTTAATAACCTCTTTAGAACATTCTCCATGCTTTTTAATCATAGTCCACTTTTTAAAAAAGTCTCATTTTAGTTATTTGTTGTTTCATAGAAGAAACGTGTCAGTGTCTTTAGAAATTCTCTTGATTTTAATTCTTGGCAAAAAAATTCAGGAATTCATCAAATTGTTAAATATGAAGGCAAAGGTAATTTTGACCAGCACACTATTCAGGGTTGGTTTGGAAAAATTTAGCAGTAGGTATACGGCATTTTTGGAAAGAAAAAATGGCTATGGGCGAGCATTAATGGTCATTGATGAGGATCTAGCAGGAATCAGTTTAGTCAAATTCCTTCACAAGTTCTCGCAAACTTGCCAGGGAGTGTGTTGTGTCAAAAGATACTGTTAGTCACCATCTACTCTCATTGGGGAAGGTGAAAAAGAGCAGTACTTAGGTCCCTCATGAAATTGCTCCTCTGCAATCAGCTAAGAGGTTAGAAATCAGCAAAAAATTATTGAAAAACCCATCTGGTATGAGATTTTACCAGAAGATTGGTTGCTTTATGAATTCTGAATTCCACTGCCAACAACTGGAAAGATTGTACACAAAGTTGTTATACTGTTAAATGATCAACTGAAAAAGAGTTCTATTCCAACTAAGTGATGCTCATCCTCACACTTCCTGTCGACCTAAAGAAAAGTTTAAGGAACTTCATGTGTTCGACTACTGCCTCATCCGCAATATATTTCAAATCTCGCACCATAGGATTACTACTGGGTTTTGACTTATTTTGATCCATGGCCCATTTTCTTCAAAGGAAAAATTTTGATAATTTTGTGAAATTTGAAATCGTGGTCCAAAAGTTCTTTGACAACCTTTCTCAAGGAATGGTATCAGCCTAGGATCCAAAATTGGCTAGCAGATAGCTAATGATGGTAGATAACACTAGACAATACCTTGATTATTATTTGTATTTTATACTAAGGTATAATAATACAAATATTTGGTAGAAAGGCCATATTTTTTTACTTATTTTTTATAAACTTTCTTTATTCAATTCAATTTATTTTTTCTTAGGCAGAATATATTCAATTTAAAAATGTTGAATCAATGTAGAATATTATTTAGCCATTAATATTATAATACAAAAATGAACTAATAAAATGGGTGAAATTAGATTTTCATTCAGTGAGTATATTGGAAGTTGATGCTGGTGACTCACTCCCCCCCCCCTTACTATGTACTATGACGATGGTTTTGAGCCTTTTTTTTCTTTTTTAATTTCATTAAAATCAATTATCAGGATTAGGATCATTAGGATTAGGATCATGTTGACAAAAAAAATTCTCAGACTACTAATAAATGTATTATTAAGGCTTAATAAATATAATCTGAACAATATATTTAGCTCTAAATAAATATATTTTTTTAAACCTATTAACATGTAGTTTATTTTTTATTTATTTATTTACATATACTATTATATTTATNCAGAGGGTCTGGAAGTAACATTGTTTTTGTTTTAGGTGGGCTGCTAATTATGTTTCAGATTGGTGGGAAGAATATATTTATCTTCGAGGCCGATCACCAATAATGATTAATTCAAACTTTTATGGTATAGATACTTTATTTATGCAACATACAAAAATTCAAGCTGCTAGAGCTGCTGTTGTGATCTACTCGATTCTACAATTCAGGAGGTTGATTGAGCGCCAAGAATTAGAACCAGTAATTTTTTTTATTTTCTTTCTATAATAGCTGGCTGGTGGAGGTTCTCAATCAAAGGTGGGTGAAATAATTGAGAAGTTGGTCAGCAACCTCAACTGTTCACTGTGAACTGTGGAGGTTGCTGACTAACTTCTCAATTATTTCACCCACCTTTGAGTAATTTTCTTTTTTTAATGAAGTGCATATTGAAATTTTCTTAATCCATGTACAATAGAAAAAAATATACTTGTTTGAGAAAAAGATTAGTTATATTCATGGAAATTTAATGAGTATTATCTCTCTGATTATGAAGGGAGTAATATAGGCTAGCATTATTGCTGTTTAATCGCATTAAACCTTAATAATGAATGGGTGAACACAAACCTTATAACTTAAAACTTCCATGTAAGCCACACTATTGAACTGAATGAGTAATTGTCCCCTTTTTTATAGATCAAAAGCATGTGTGTAAGCAAATGTGATAAGAGCATGGATGGCTTTTTTTTTTTTTTTTTTTTGCAAAGGATGAAATATGGTTTTATTTGATTAGGAATAAGAATTTTTATTTGTAGTATATTTTCTTGCAAGTAGTTTCAATTACTTGTAAATATTTCGTCTTTGTCATGGAAATGTGAACTTAGGGAGAGGACGTCTTCTCTCGTCTTCATGATAGGCAGGTGTGGTAAATTACTGTTTTAATGTTATTCAATTATTTTTTTAATAAGTTGTCTGCATGTTTTTTTAAATTCTCTGCATATCTTTCTAAATTCATACTTTTGATAACACATTACATTATGGTAATTCTGTATTATAATATTGTCAATTATTATTGCTTTCTCATGACATTGTATTTCTATAGCCCTGAAGATGGCTTACAATGTAAGCCGAAACGTTGGCAGATAATCTTTTTAAAAAAAACACTTTTTTTTTTAATTTGTATTTTTTTTTGGATCTACCTTGACCGAACCCCAACTAAAATCATCTAATAACTACATTATTTACATCTAATTTATTTATTATACCATAATATCGAATATGTTTCAATTGAAAATCAGTTTTTTTTTCTTGTAATCTTCAGGTATTGTTTTGATTTTTATAGATAATGCTCCAAGGTGTTGTTCCACTCTGCTCATGGCAATATGAAAGGATGTTTAACACCACTCGAGTACCAGGTCCTGAGACAGACAGATTGATGCACCTGAATGATTCAAAGCATATAACAGTTTACCACAAAGGTCGATACTTTAAAGTCCTTATATATCACAACAGAAGAATACTGGAGCCTTGTGAACTTGAAATGTAATATATATTATTTTGATCTAAATATTGTAATAAAGTTTTGGGCATAAAGTTTTATTAGTTAGAAAGTTGCACTGTCTTTAAAGTTTTTCCTTTTATTTTTCATCTAGGAATGATAATATTTTTTGAACCCATGAGCAAATAGGCAACCTTTCACTTTCTTTAATATTTAGCAATTAATTTTATAATTATTTATACTTATATTTTTACTAATGTAATGTTTATTCCTTCTCACTTGAAGTCTTTTGAATTCTAGTCAATTGCAAGCTATTTTAGATGACACAACCCCCCCTAGTGAAGGGGAGGAAAGATTGGCTGCCCTCACTGCGGGTGATAGAACCCATTGGGCACACATAAGGCTTGAACATTTCTTTAAGGGCACCAACAGGCAGAGCTTGGACGCCATTGAGAGGGCTGCCTTCTGTGTCTCTCTTGATGATCTTCCCTATGAGTTTGATGAAGTAAGTTTCTTTTTAAGTAATAAATTATTTAAATAAATTGGGTAACTCTTCATTTTTGTTTCTTTGGAGGAAAATTCTTTGATATATTGAACTAATAGTGATAATTTTTGTGAAGTACTTCAGTTCCTCTATCTTTGTACTTTTTTATTTAATATTTATTTTATTACTAACACCACATTTTATTCTGAAATAATTCTTATAATTGAAACTTATTCTTAAATAATGATATTATCTAAAAAGTTAAAACAGCTGTTATTTTTATTAGAAGTTCATTATTTATGAACTGTGCCATGTGTAAAAATCCAACTTTTTTTTCTGTTTAAAATTGCTGTAGTTTCCCATGTTTTCGTTTAGAATATTAAGTTAATTTGCTACATGATCCATTAGATTTTATGTGCATTACTGGAATTGAACTGCTGATAGAGATGGTTATATCTCCCTTCATAGTGAGACTACTCTCTTCATTTTTTAAAAATTGTTCCTTAACCAGAATTTTCCATGGTTGTCCATAGTTTCCTTTCTTCAATACAGCCAACCTGTACTGGTTCCCACTTTTTAGTTTTAATAGTGATTTCTTTACACCGTAGCACCTAGTGTACCCATTCCGTGCTGTGAAACAGAGCTCCTACACTTCTGGCTCAGAAGAGCGAAATGAGTTCTGCCCTAAGAATGACACCCAATCTAGTCTGGAGGTCATGCTTTTCCTGATCACCAAAGTAAACGTACTCAATCTTCCTAACATTTATAGTAAGACCACCTTGTCATCATTCCCCAAACAAATCTTCATTTGCTTAAGGTAAGGCTAATTTATCTTAAACTACTAAGTCATCTGCATAGAGAAGATACAAAAGGTTATATTCATAAGAATTCCCTTTTGTCTATGTCTTTTCACTCATTAATGAATCCCATATTTTTCATTGAGTCCATTGAATTCCCTTCCAGGTTCTGGTTAGTCTTGGCTGGTCATATTGGTCATTCAATGATGTGTCCATGATTTGACTCTAATTATGTTCAGGGAATCTCTATTTTTCCTTTGTAAGCAGTTCTTCAAAAAACTCTGCCTACTGATCCATACCAATAATATTCTATTAGTTGAACTTTTTTCCAGAGTTTCACATATATAAGATCATCCTCCATGCTTCCCATGCCTATTGTATCCCAGTTTGGGGTTTATTTCTTTTATTTGATATCAGGATTTATTTTTGGCTTTTGCTATAGTCTTTCATGCAATTATTTTACATATTTCACATCCAAGCTCTGGAAATGTTTTTGTCATGCTTACTTATTTTCTCTCTCCTTCACAGTACTACAAAAAGTCTTACTTTTTGAAAACCAAGGTCTGCTTGCGGCATGTACCTTAAGCAAGGGTAAATGTATATTTGAATCAACATGTAAAGTGACCACGTTTGCCAGATCATTCAAATGCAGTTCTTTCTCATACACAGGAGTAAGCACTAACAGGTGCCAAGACCATAGAGTTTGTGAATAAAGAAAGCAAGGAAGACTTTCCTCCTAATTTCAAAAATACTCGCAATTAAATAAATATGAATGTGAATAAGCCCTTGTAAAGCCATTACTAGCTCATGTTTGCATAATTTTACTTCCTTATTCAATAAAGCTCTCCAGAAAAACAATAAATTTCTACCACCACATCATTCAGTTAAATTCAATATTATATTTAGTTCCCAGTGTAGCCATAAAGCTCTAACCTACTATGTAATCTGTTATTTCAATGTTCTAATATAGAATCAAATACTGCTGTCCACTTAGGCATTTATCCATCCTCCCTTCAAACTCTGGAAAAACTTCTTTCATTAGGATTAGGATTAGGATCAGGTTATAGGGCGATCAACATCATGGTTATTACGCCTTGACTGTTGGGTTAATTACATTTTTTCATATATGCCTGTTTCTCTTAAAATGAACATAAGTTTGCCTACATTGGATTCATGGTTTGCCAGGGATATCGACAGTTGTCAGGGAGGTTTTTGCATGTAAATAGATTAGTGTAATATGGGCATTCCTCGATGAAATGATGAACGCTTATTTGAGAGCTACATTTAGGGCATATTGGCGGTTGATCTAATCACTTCTTTTATTTTTTGTATGAATTGAACTTGAAGCCTTTATTATTCAGACCACTCTACTGATATTCATTGCTTATATTCAGTTTACTATTCTTTATCAATGATTAGGAAACTGAATATAAACAATATCTTTGATATCTCCATAATCACAGTATCCATGTAATTATGGAGATATCAAATCTTAAGCATAACCATTTGGTATTCTCAAATCAAACAAGCAAAGAACTATAATTCTCATAAAGCAAGAACTATGTTCCTTGCTGGCTCCCCAAAGTCTCCAATGACTTTACAAGTTACAGTGTTACAGGTTTTATTCTCAAGTGATCCTTTAAAATTGCTAAGAAATATAAATTCAGCACTCTTCTTACATTTGTACAGCTCATCTGAAAGATCCTTATAAAAAGTCTTATTTTGTTCATAACGCCGTCATGTCCACCTCTAATTCCATTGTGACATAGAAGTCACAATATGAATCTCTTAATTCTTAAATTCCACTGCACAACTTCTTAAATATTAATTTTATTAACAAATAAATATGATTTGAGTTTCATTGCATTAAACTAAATATAATGTCTGCTATATTTGACAAATTTTTGTACTCATACTTAACGTTTCAGATAACACCCCTCTCCTACTTGACCGGTTTTTTTTTGTAATAAATTTAAACTTTCAGGTTAAAAAGGACATGCCAAATATCATTAAGAAAAACAACTAATTGTAGCTTCTGGGCAAGGATAAAAATGTGTGTTACAGGTAAACCCCTGATCCTAATTGTCCTATTTCTCTGTGTAACATGTCACCCCTACCATAGGGACTAAACAAGCTCCCTTCTACTTTTCTTGCTACAACAGTTTTCCAATATATTCTTTTGCCCTATTGGTTTCATCCACCATCTCCCTTTCAGTCTTGTCATCACTCCTCCATACTTGAATGTACTCACAACCATCTCTTGCCCATTCCCTTTCTTTTTAGTTCCAGATAAGACAATCTTATCCATGATTTTCTTCTGGCATTCTCTCAGAATGTCTATCTCCTTTGTAGAATCCCTAAACATTCCTTTAAGTTACTTTGATTTTCCATGCAATAAATTGTTTTTTGTAGTAATTTATCCTATCCATTCCAAAGCTGTGCTGCTTTTTCTTTTTTTTTTTTTTTTTTTTAGCATGAAAATTTTGCAAGTGACTGAGCTACCAACTGGAGTAGCAACTCCCTACCAAATGGTCTAGTGTTTTATCTTATTGATTGCCTTTCCCTAAAAAGTTGAATAAGTCCCTTCTGTCTGGATTATTTGATCCTGGGCTGGTATGAAGTATATTACCAGACTACTCTGTTGGCATAACCCGAAACAAGGCATTACAATATCAGCCATCTACCTTTGGTACCTGAAGCTTCCAATAGGAAATTAATAAAACTCCTTAAAACTTATCTATCTTTATTAACTTGGTGGGAAAACTATTGTAAGCAAGCTGATTCCATATTAGAATTCCATAATTACAAATATGTAGAAATATATTTTTTTTTTTTAAATGTTGGCTAAAATAAAAACTTTTTTGGTTACAAATTAGTTTTTAATTCTTCAACTGCCAAGACTGAATTACTGATAATCCTCTCTTCATATATAGTAATATATTCTCTAAAATGGCAAATAAATTTGATGTGTAATTTTTATCATTGATTGTATCACACAATTTGTAAATTAACAACTTCTGTCTTAGGCTTATTTGCCAAAGTTATTTAATGAACATGATAATAGACTGTAAGTATTGGGCTAAAATATTATTTGATAAAAAAGTAAAAATAAAAGATAACTGGAGAAATAATAAACTGAACTGTTGTGACCTTACATTTTTGTTACTTGTATTTTCTGAATTTATTTTCCTTAAATCATAATTTTACAGAAGGAACCAGGCAAACTTGATGAATATGGGAGAACTCTCCTCCATGGGAATGGTTATGATCGCTGGTTTGACAAATCTTTCACAGTGTGTTTTTCAACTAATGGAAGAGTAAGTTTTTATTATTGCTTTAATTTATTTATTTTTCCAAACTGAAATAAATTGTTAACTACTTAAATTAACTCATTATAAGATCATGATATTTTAGGTTTAAAATTAATTTCTAACCTGAACTTTCTTGAAAAACAATGACACATTTTTATTATTTTACTTAGTTGCTTAACAGGAGTCAAATACATAAATGGCCAGGGTTAAAATTTTTAAAAAGTTTAATTTTTGATTATTGTCTAAAATTACAAATTTTGTTAATATTATTTAATTTATGTGAAAATTTAAAACAGAACAATCCAACAAAATATACTCATTTCATTATCATTTTTTATAAGAAGGTTGTCATAGCATGCTGATTCATCCTTTCCTTTCCAAGGAAAAAGAATACCTCAATTTCAGAGGTATTCTTTTTGAGTCTCGGATACGTGGTTTGATGGTTTTCGGCTTAGCTTTTTTAAGCGTTTAGCCAAAAGGCCCTAGATATAATAGGGCAGTCCTCTTGGATAATTTCTATGTCCGCTCGCGAGGCAGTTGATTTTCACATAACAATTGTGTCGTCTGCGTAGGTGGTTACTGTTAGTCCTCTAAGCTCCAGGATATCGTGGCACAAAGAGTAGAGCGGTGAGTGCAAGAGTACTTTATGGCAGCCCTGATCGTATTGGAAGCTTTTCGAAGAAGTTTACTCTGTCCCGACGAACGGCCCTGCATGCAAATAACAAAGAAATTACTTTCCGATTGCCTTCTTGCCCAATTATTTTCTTATCATCAGAAGGGATGTAAATATCTGTGAAACAGGCAACTTGTACTTAGCGGCGACAGAGGAAGACTGAGAGTAAATGTCCAATGTTAGCAGTTCCCTAACATATCAAATTTAAAACAGTCAGGGTTTCGAATGATAATTCCCTTAAGGAGGCCTAAATAAATTGGATTTGTTATTAGACCAGTATTTGACAGGTTGAATTTGACATTGCTGATCAAGTTTGTAGCGCTGAAGGACTGGTTGCGAAGAAGAATCTGCCCGTCCTACGTTCTTATAAGTGTAGCTTTGGAGGAGGTGTGTAATGATGTTATCTTGGTTTTCTCTTATTTTTTAATTAGTTCTTTAAGTAATGTGAACCTCTCAACCTTTACATGAACCAACATTCTTCCTCTGCAGTTAGAGTAATTGGGTGATAGGACTTGGTTGCATGTAGCTCTATGTTGAAAACAGTCTTTGAACTAATGAAGACCAACTCATTAGTTCAAAGACTTGTGTTGATGTCTAAAAGACTGCGACAGAAGGGGTCAAGTTTACAACAGTTCTTAGTGTAGTTGAACTGAGATATCTAGATATTGGACCACCCAGACTTTACAGTGAAAGACGATGAAAATCTTAGTGCATAAACAAAACACTTACGAAACTGCTTATAAAACTAACTAATAAAATAAGCTTAAAACCAAACAAACAAATATTTTATGAACTTATAGTGATCCTTACGGTCAAACTATTCGAAAAAAGACAAGAATTTTTCTAGAAAAAGGACTCAAACCTAACATTGAAAGTGAAAAAGGGGTAACGAGACAATTATCACAGTTACCCACAAAACACAAGACTTTATCAGACAAACAAACTGTACAGAACACAAAACCGATCCTACGGATGAATACCAACGAGATATACAAAAAAAACGATAAAGATTGCCTGAACGTACTCGAAGGATAAAACTTCAAATAGATTAACATGAACCAGGACCACCCAAAGTAAGATCACGACCAAAAATCGACAAACAAGACATACCTCTACGACCAGTGACCAATTACAGTCCGGCGCCAGCATACAACCTAGCCACACAACCTAGTAAAACTAATCATGGACTCCCTCAGCCTATGAAATACTATATGCTTAATCACAAAATTACGAGACATTACAAACAAAACTCATATCTTATATTATAAAAGGCTTATACCCAATGACAGAATCCATCAGACGTACACGATAACCAGTTCATCGATGAACTAAGGGACAAAACCTAGAGGTGGTACAGACCAAAGAACAAGTAACATTCTAACATAGCATACAAATGGAGGAAGACAACACGACAATAAACTACTGCGACATCACAATTACAGGAACGGAGGACAGACTAACGTACAGAATGTACCGAAAACCAACAGCTACCAAAACCACAATAAACTCGATACACAATACCATCTACTATAAATAGAATGTAACCACTCCACACAACAAAAACTCTCAGCGTTTATACGATACGGCAACTGAAACCATTCTGCCTCACCCAAAAACAATGACAAAAAACAAGAGACTATATACACAATCGCTCACGATGACTGATGCAAACAAGCCACTCTAGACAAACTAAGTCGAACAACAATAAAACGCACACACTCTCAAAACGTACTAACAAAACGGAGATTCACAATAACTTACACACGTCTCAAAATATACAAACTAATAATCTTATTTAGAAACAAAGGAATACTCACAATACAAGGACAATCACTGAAGCAGAACCTACAATAAACTGAATGAAACCAATAAAAAGACTGTACCATACTGTTCATATACTGACATGCACATACAGACAGACTTACTTATGACTAACAGGACGAAAACTCAGATACGAAGAACACAAACTGGTCAATACAAGCTGAACATACATTTACACAAACCATTCACACAACAATGGGCGTAAACGCATAGTCATAAATAGCACTGTGGAACTATTAGATAGACAAGAAAAAGAATGGAAGATAATAATTAGAAAACTAGAAAACAGGGGAACATAAAAAACGAAAACATAATACAATGCCATAATATTCACATTCAGACACTCTATTTAGACCAATATTTCTGAAACTCACAAACAACTGAAAATTAACGAAGGAAACTCTCATTGACAATCCCCCAAAACGATCTAGGACAGAATAACCCATGTAAAACACATTACCAATTGTAACATACATCAATACAATCATACGAACCATAATGCATGTTACAATAAAACGAGGGAGAAGCAACCATAAGGTCTTTAACCTCGCTGCCTGACGAACCTAACAGACGCAAAAACCCGCAGACTAACGCATTATAGAAACCAAATCAGTTGAACATCAGAGAAAGTGTACAAGACAATGTTCGGCCCGAGGATGGCAGACCATTGCAGTAAGTGCTCGCCATTAGGACGCGGAAGACAACCAATGACGGCGGATTCATATAACCATCAAAATGAAAATATCTGGTCAAATCGAGAATAGTTTCACCCTTAATTGAATTGGTTAAGATGATGGTGAAAGATTCAGTAAACGTTTTGTTTTATTTAAAAAAGACGAGTAACATTTTGCACAGAGTTAAATTCTGCTATAATAGATTTCCTCCTCAAAAAATGATGGGGGTTAATTATAATCCCATTTATATTCACTTATCTGTATATTTCATTTTTTATTTTTCCACCGTTCAATTGCTAAATCTTGTCTATTTTTCTTTATTCTTTTACTCTATTTGAAAAATTTTCCCAAGAAATTGAAATTGTGTTAATTAAAATAATTGGAAAGGTTTTCGCTATGGAAATGGTATATAATGTAGGGGAAAACGTCAGTGGTTAATAAAAAAGGAACTTTGTGAAGAAAATTGGAATTGTTTGTCTGCATTTGACCGAACCCTAATCTTCTACACCTAAATCTTCAATCGTATATCTTTACGTTTAACAAAATCTCAAAAAAACTCTAACATTACTGAGTAATTCATCTTTTTTAACAAGGACACACCTTCAAGTGCACGGCAGGAATAAAATGATCATCCGATTGTAGCAGTTGTTGGGCCATCACAACAATAGGGAGGGAGATTTCGAAATGCTCCTAGAGGACGCGAGGAAGTCAAGACTCTTGACATTGGTGACAGTGCGGCCATTGTGTGAGGTAGATAGCGCCTACGAGGTCTGTGACTAGTCCCTGACGGAGATAGCAGGTTTGTGATTCACCTGGCTTCCCTCGCCGGCCAGTCTCTCACATCGCTAGGCACAGAGACACAACCCCCTCTCAAAGTAGCTAAGGCTTTCGACATATAGTGCTTTAAATACTTTAATACTACTCATATAGTATTATAAATATTTTAGCTTACAAAAAAGTAATAGAATTTTAGAAAAAGGCGGTAGGAACGTAACTTTAGAATAAAAGCCACGTAAAAAGTTAAATATATTTTTCTTGATTTTAATTTTTATAACAGGCATTTCAATACCAGCATATATTAAACTGGACTTTTACAATTATTTTGGGTTTCCCCTCCAATTAACAGGCTCAAATTCGCATCTCTAGGCTTGAGGAATCTTAAAAGATCCATTCCAGTCGACCCCTTATGATCAATATTACTTTATATTACATACTGATTAAATATTAATGACTTATTTAAAAAAAATGAAAAAAAAAAAAACTTGGTCAGTAATATAAGAAAAAGAAACCAAGAAAAACGATTTTTACAAATCCATTGATCAATGAAGGTTTATATTTGACATTTGTTTAATAACATTACAGCACCATAGAAATATCAAGAAATATCAGGAAAAAGCCAGACACTTGTCTAGCTGAGAAATATTTTTTCTCAGTTTTGGATCAATTAGGTAGTTAATATATTTTTTTATAAACTTTATTCTTAATTCTTAGTTTTTTGAAGGAACAAATATCCTTAACATCTTTCCAAAATATTTTAGGAAAAATTTCAACCATTAAAGCAACTGTAGTTTGAAACAAGGAGGTAAATAATTGGACAACATTACAAACGATCAAAGGTCATATTTCTGATTCCAGGTTCAATGTTTATCATCCATTGGACATGTTATATTAAATGTTTATAAAATTTAAAATATAGATCGTTAAGAATGTGTCCATCAATCTCGAAATGAGCTTATCGCAAACAATAAATGATAGTCTGCTCCAGGTATAATATCTTGCCCAGGCGTGCCACTGGAGATGAGGGACCGAAATGATCTTTTCGGAGATAGACCACTATAATCACGGACATCAGTCCAGTATCGGAGGGGATATTACCTCNATAGGCAGGTGTGGTAAATTACTGTTTTAATGTTATTCAATTATTTTTTTAATAAGTTGTCTGCATGTTTTTTTAAATTCTCTGCATATCTTTCTAAATTCATACTTTTGATAACACATTACTTTATGGTAATTCTGTATTATAATATTGTCAATTATTATTGCTTTCTCATGACATTGTATTTCTATAGCCCTGAAGATGGCTTACAATGTAAGCCGAAACGTTGGCAGATAATCTTTTTAAAAAAAACACTTTTTTTTTTAATTTGTATTTTTTTTTGGATCTACCTTGACCGAACCCCAACTAAAATCATCTAATAACTACATTATTTACATCTAATTTATTTATTATACCATAATATCGAATATGTTTCAATTGAAAATCAGTTTTTTTTTCTTGTAATCTTCAGGTATTGTTTTGATTTTTATAGATAATGCTCCAAGGTGTTGTTCCACTCTGCTCATGGCAATATGAAAGGATGTTTAACACCACTCGAGTACCAGGTCCTGAGACAGACAGATTGATGCACCTGAATGATTCAAAGCATATAACAGTTTACCACAAAGGTCGATACTTTAAAGTCCTTATATATCACAACAGAAGAATACTGGAGCCTTGTGAACTTGAAATGTAATATATATTATTTTGATCTAAATATTGTAATAAAGTTTTGGGCATAAAGTTTTATTAGTTAGAAAGTTGCACTGTCTTTAAAGTTTTTCCTTTTATTTTTCATCTAGGAATGATAATATTTTTTGAACCCATGAGCAAATAGGCAACCTTTCACTTTCTTTAATATTTAGCAATTAATTTTATAATTATTTATACTTATATTTTTAGATGGGTTTTAATGCAGAACATTCTTGGTAAGTGTATTTTTCTGATTTTATTTTAATTTTTAGAAATAAATTTTCTACTCCATACTGAGGAATCTTTAGTCACACATCTTCCACTCTTTACCTTTAAAAAAGGTTATTCTTAGCTGTTTATAACTATTTAATGCAATTAATTATAAATATGCTTATCTAGTTGTTACCTTCTTGTTTTCTCCCATATTCATTAAGACGTCAAATTCTATATTATTAGGATGGACTTTTGACTCTACGATAAATTTCAAATACCTTGTATCAAATATTTCCTTTTGCTATATTTTGGCCATTTTAAAAGTAAAATGTAAAATTAAATTTATGTATATATATATATATATATATCATGACTTTTTTTTCTTTATATCTTAACAATATCTTGTTCTGCTTATTGTACTACACACATTATGACTGATACTATCTTAAGAGATAATTTGCCTTGGACAGAAGACTGATTACAATATTATTATTTTATATCTATAAATTATTTAAGTATTTCTAAGGAATTTGGTTTTTTATTCTGAATAAGTTGGGAATTATATAATCCAATTTGACATTTTAAGACTTATTGCTGCAGGAGCAAGATGTTGAAATAACAGATTTTTAAAGAAAAAAAAACATTGGCCACTCCATCTAAAATGTATTCAATCATTCACTTTAAGGAGGGTTTATAATTATAACTCACTTTCCAATGGGAGAATAATTTAAACCCTATTATTTTTGGTTACTCTAAAAACTAGACATCTTATGAATGATTAAAGCTCTCTAGAACTTGCATCATTCACCTGTAACTATGTGCTACTGAGAGGTAAGGATTAGAAATTGGAAAACTATGGATGGACTGGTAAAGGGTGGAGGGGGGATGTGATGCATAAAGGGAGAGTGGCTTGCATCAAAGAAACTACACTGGGAAAATTGACTATAAACTATTTTGAATAAGTAATCTGAGAATCCAGGAGACAATTCGACGGGTTGATTTTGGAGGAGCGCTGATAGTTAAAAAAAAACTTTAAAAAACTAATTTCATATCACATTACGTTTAATCTTTTTTTTCTCATTTTTCTTAAGACTTATTGTATTTCAACATCCCTGAAGATAGTAAGCCATCTGGTGAACATTGTAAGCAATGTAAGTCAAAATGTTGGCAGAATTTAAAAAATCATTTTTTCTTTAAATTATACCTATTTGGATCAACCTTGACCAAACCCCAACAAAGTCTGTACTAGTAATCTCCACCGTCAAAACCTCTCCATTAGTATGTAAGTTAAAGTTTCTAAAACTATTTCAACCTATTTTTTTTTTTAAATTTAAATAATTTAATAATTATTTAATCTATGTTGAAAGTTGCAGCAAGATTCATTAGAGTTTTCAGTTTAGGGATGGAATGCCTGGCACTACCAGAGTACAATTGTTTAATCTCAAAATATACATGTCTTTTATGCGATCAAGTTTAATATTTCACTGAATCGTACACGTTTCACCATGAATTGGTATACTTTACAAGCGATCTTCGGAGTGTTTTTTTTTTATTTCAATGAACATAGCTATATGCACTTCCATTGGACTGAAAATAAATTTTTGTGATTTTACAAATTTTTGTGGGTTCCAGGGCAGATGCTGCTGTTATAGCACATCTCTGGGAGTTTGTCATTATTGAAGAAGCAGCAAAAATTTGGTAAATGGTGTTGGCAGAGATAAAGACTATTAAGTAATTTAATAATAATTAGCCCTCATATTCCTAAACAAATCTTTCTTTTTCTTACATATTTTTATGGTGGGTGGTATTGCACATTTCTTATTCATGTAGATTACTTCAAATTACTCACCAAAACATGACCTCTTTTACATCATTTGACTTTGTTTTTTCCAAGCATATCAATATATATATATACATATATATATTGTTGGGGCATTTACTAAAGGTAGGATTGTGGACTGTAAGGTAGACTAGTATTAATATATGGCTGAACAAGTAATAATATAATAATATACCATGTCAATAATATTCTTTAAAATGAGGAGAGGATTGTCAGGAATTCGATCTTGGGAGCTGTAGGATTAAAAACAATTTGTAACTAAAAATTTGCCTGAATTTCAGGCCTTCATTAGAGCAGATAGGGAGATGGAGAGGGAGCCTCCTCATAAAACTCATCGGTCAATAAGTTACCTCAAAATTAATATTCTTTAATTTTATTATTATATTTTATTAATTAATTCAACTGCTGTGAGCTATTATTGAATAAAAAATAAGCTATTACAGTTTTCCCAAATAATTACAGTAATGGAATTTGTTTAGAAAACTCACAGAAGTCTGTTTTAGATTTGTAGAATAAACTTTTTTTGTTGTGATATATTCTAGTTATTTATATAATTATTTACTGTTTAACACTATAATAGAGTAACTTTTAAAGTTCCAATATAAAAATATATAATATCTCGGCTAAATTTACTGATGCTTAAAATCACTATTGGAAGTCCC
>KZ808362.1:114073-129308 GCA_000696205.2 Oncopeltus fasciatus
CCAGGATTCAACAGCTGAATTCGGCACACCTAACCACAAGTCCATTAGTGTCCCCTAGGGTATATATTATAATTTATATAGGAAGGGAAATTCTTGGAGGGTTGAGGCATAGTTTTGGCAATTCCATATTTTTTTTTTTTTTTTTTTTTTTCAAGCCTGCTTCATTTGTTTTAAAAATAATTAATAATTATTTCAAATTGCTGTAGATTTGCTCATATGTTTCCAAACTTATGTAACAATTTTATTTTATATTGTTTTATTTTTTAAAGAATCAGGTTATGGACTTGGAAATAGCTTTTACTTGGTAACTTCTTTATAAAAAATCTTATATACTTGATTTATTTATAAAAAGTTTTTAGGAGACTATATTATAATTTAAAAAAATTAACTGTATGGTCCAATTCAATTGTTGTAAATTTTAATTACACATTTGATAATTTATTAACAAAGTATTAATTTTTTTCTTTTAATTTTCATTAATGATGCTATAAATGATCATCATTGTTCTTTTAATTATTTAATATTTTGAATTGTAATTGATATAAACATTGTGATATTGATTTAAATATAATAATTATAACAAAATATGCCAATTAAATTAAACCTAAATAATCCATACCCTTGTTTTATGAAATATATTTTAAATCTGTATTCTACCCATTTGTCTTTATTAAATGTATTTTCAATTGTATTTAGGGGTATTATGTTTTCCTTTCCAGCTTTTAAAGTGAATTTTGGATTAATAAATATCAATACGTGTTAAAGAGGTCTAGTTAAATAAAATTTCTTGGTATTTGGATACTAAACACATTAATAATCACAATACTCATCATCATTAACTCATTTTTCTGTGCTGGCAGAAAAGTTGGTAAATAATGGGATACATTTTCCTGTCCAACTTCTTCTCTCCCTTCTCTCATAATTTTACTTTATTTCTTGAGTTCTTTCAGGGCCATAAACCCTGCCTATCCTCTTTACTCAAACAAGAAGAGAATAAACCTTGAAGACTCTTAAAAAATTATTTCTTTCTGCAGGTAAAAAAGGATAACATAAAGGTTTTTGTCCTTGAAGGTGTTCAGCTAATAAAAGTGAATGAGTGTCAGGATTGGCATTTAGTATCCCATAACCATCATTAACAATTTATATGAAAGAATTACTATGAAAAAGATTCTTGTGAATCTTAATCTCATTATGTTCGAAATCAATATCTTCTGCCTTTATCATATTTAGTTCATTCATGTATAATTTTTTTATTTGTTCATAATTTTAATTATAATTTTATCAAAAATGAAAGAAAATAAAACGAGGAAGATGGATTTAAGGTTTTTTCTTACCTTTTTGTTACTTATATAATTGATAATTGCAAAACTGGTTTGCTAATAAGTACAGTGCCAAGAACATTATTTCTTCTGCCATAAAACTAATTTTAGTGTGCTGGCTTAGCTGAGGGGATTGGTTTTGGACTTCTATGTCAGGCAATGCAGATTCAAGGCCCGCTCTGGGGAATATTTTATCAAAAAATAATAGTATGCTCTGTACCATGGGTAATTAGAATAAGGTTGCTACTGTTGATAGCACATCCTCTTTCCATGACCCTTAGTAGTGGGTGGCATAAGAGTTTAAAAAAAACATATATGTTTTCATATAATTTCTGAATTAATTTTCATAAAAATGTATGTAGTCTATTTCATTAAAAAACTTTTAATCTAAATTTTAATCTTATAGGAAGCAACATTAAGTTTTGTTTAAATTTTCGAGTCCTACTGTATCTGATGTTGCCTGGCTTTTTTTTGAAAATAGCTTCAAGGGACAAATGGCTTGGGGTGTTTACTACTCTTCTTCCCCACCTTGTGTGTCTCTCTTGGTGGCAACTGGCTGTTACTGCATCTTACGGTAATAAATTTTATCTAATTGAACAATATAACTCAGAATTGTCTTCTCACTGATTTGGGTATATATTTTTAATTTAATAAAAAACTTAAATTAATTTAAAGTTTCATTATCAATAAATGTGATCAGCCATCATAAAATTCGTGCGTGCGCGATATATTAAAAAGAAGTTTGTAGCGATGAGTTTTTATCACCTGCGTGAGTTTTTGAGAGGTTCAAGCATTTCCGAGAAGACGGAGATCATGACCACCCGGTTCACCCTTCCATGTTCAAAAGGGAAGAAAATATCGAAAAGGTCGGATATCGGGTTCAATTTCACCGTCAGTTAACCATTCGTGAGATTGCTGAAACTGTTGGAATCAACAAAGTACGAGTAAACCTAATTTTTCGTAACAATTTGAACATGCAAAGAATGTGGTGCCTAAAATTCTTACAATCAAACAAAACAAAGCTCGTAAAACAGTGTGTACTNCTTAAATCTGAGTTGGGATTTTCCTTCCCTTAATTTTATGAAGCTTACTGAAATAGTTGTTTAAACTAACTGCTCTTCTATTATATGTATTGAAATTATCTTCATTTTTCACTTATATCTGAGTGTTGCCAGGGCGGATGCTCCTCTCTTAAGTCAGTTGGTGGAACATAATGTAATATCTGAAATACAAATTGGGTAAATAAATTTTTATCATGCTTAGAATGCTTTTTAGTTTGTTTTTGTCACTTTTTTATTTGTTTATGCATTTTAGCGATCCCTGTTAATAATAAGTTAGTTACACATAGATAACTCCTGTTATCCTGACAAAAAAATGATTATTTTTATATTCATATGTATTATGTATGCATGCTTGGAATTGATCATAATTTTTTTAAATTCTAGTATGAAGTATGTTTTGTGCTTATCTGCATGTACTACTTCGCATGTAGTTTTAGATACTTTTTTGTATTAAAAGGCGTACTAATTGTAGGTGGTTGCTACACTAAAAATATTGTTTTTAATATTAAAATATGAAAAAGATTCCTGTATCTATTTCTTTTACAATTAAAAATTATCTATATTCTTTCATTTTATTATTATATTTTATTAATTAATTCAGCTGCTGTGAGCTATTATTCTCGGCTAAATTTACTGATGCTTAAAATCACTATTGGAAGTCCCTATTTTTTGTGCAACGATGATAATGTAGTTTATTTAATATTATTTAATTATCTATATATTTTGTTTACAAGCTTGTAAAATATAATATTAACCAACAGAAAATAATTTTCAACCTCTACACAAAACGTGGTACACATAAGGTGAATAAATACCACCTATAGTTTCATTATAGTAAGCAAAATCAGTAAATTCAGGGGGGGGGGAAAGTTTGGTTTTAAAAACTGAAATTTTATTTAAATTAAAACTAAATACACCTGAATCCAAAGTCTGTATTTTGCTATAATGAGAAGGTAATTATTTGGTAATGATAATTATTTGAAAAAACAATATGCAAATTATTTTTTCCTTTTTATATTTTTTTATATTTCTATAATACATGTTACTTTTCAAGATTGCTTCATTTAACTTCTTTTTTTTTTTTCTTGAAGATCGATTTTATTAACAATTTAGATTTTAGATGAATCAATGAAACTTTTCTATTTTTACAAAATAATTAAGATTTATAGAGAATTTATGTTTCCTCACCCTTTGGTGTTGTTGAATAAATGTTATTTAAAATCTAAACAAATTTTTAAGTAATGGTTGCAACAATTTTCATTGTGTCTTATTGCAAAAAAATAATCTCTCCTCCTGAAACATGATGAAATTTTTTATATTTAATTCTATTACAGGAAAATACCTACTCTTCATAAAAACCTTAAACCAAATATTTTAAAGCTACTATCTGAAGTTTCTTGTTCATTTTTAATTCTTAGTCTCAGGAGTCATAATGAGAGGATAAAAGATATGAATAATGGGTGATTCCTTGTTATGTATCACTGATTTTTCATCTGTCTCTTGTATTTGATGGCTGCATTTCATTTTTTATATACTACTAGAAGGTTTACTATATTCATTTTTAATGATGGTTTATTAAAACAGTAATGGGACAAAGCTGTAATTCAAAAGGTCTTGCATACTTTATATGAGTAATTTTTCTATTACCATAATAAAAATTTAATTCATTATTATTGAAACCAATTCTTCACTTATTAATTCACCTTTATTTAACTAATAATCTTTTCTACTAATGACAAATGCTGACTTAGTAATTGAGCAGTCTGTAAAAGCTTTTCTACCAGGTATGCAAGTTTAAAAAGTCGTTTATTTCTTAAAATATATACACAGTAATTTAAAAAAAAGTATAATATATTTTATTCAAAGTACTGGCCCTCGCTTTCTACACATTTTGTCCATCTCTCGGGCAATATATGGATACCATTCCAAAAGAATGCTTCATCTTTATTTGAAATCCATTCATCGAGCCATTTTCGTACGTTTTCGAAATTGTTGAAGTGTTGCTCCGCCAATGAGTGTCCCATCGATGAGAAGAGGTGATAATCAGAAGGCGCCAGGTCAGGTGAATACGGCGGGTGGGGTAGGAGTTCCCAACCAAGCGAAGAAATCGTTTCCTTAGTCAATCTGGCTGAATGTGCAGGAGCGTTATCATGCTGAAGAATGACTTTGGCGTGCCTGTGAGCCCATTCTGGGCGTTTTTCGATCAATGCGTGACTCAAATTGATCATTTGTTGTCGGTAGCGCTCGGTATTGACTGTTTCGCCGGGCTTGAGAAGCTCGTAGTCGATTTGGTCGATTTTCTCGTTTTTGATCAGTAACATCAAAATCACCACGTTTGAAACGTTGAAACCAACGTTCACATGTCTTGACGGTTGGAGCAAGATCGCCATAAGTCTCAACAAAAATTCGATGACATTCAGATGCCTTTTTCTTTTGATTAAATAAGAAAATCATGACATGCCGCAAATGCTCTTTATTTGGCTTAAAATTAGACATTTTTAACACCAAAGAAAGGTATGATACGTCCACGTAAACGACTTAAAAACAACTGACTTTTGTAAACAAATGACTAACAAACAAAATAGCGTTTAGAGATAAGCAAATCCTTCAATAGGCTAAGAGCGCATTCTATTGGAATTAAAACAACATTTTAAACTTGCATACCTGGTAAGTAAAAGTTCTGAAAGGTAAAGTATAAATTATTGTCAGGGGAATGAAGCTAAGGGTGATTACAGTTTTAATTTAATATATTACAATTTTTATTTTTACAAATATCTTTTATTTCAACGGATTTAAAAAAAAAAAAAAATCATGCAATCTTTTTCTTTATTAGAAAATATATTTTCAGATAAAACATATGAAAGAATTGTTAAATACTACAATTAACAACTAATTTGTTTGTTCCAATTAAGTAACAATAATTAATGCTGAATAATAAATTTCATTCTTAAAATTTTACTCCTTTAGTTTTTTATAAATTTTGTTTTGTGAAACTGTTTAAAGTGATTTCGTTCTTAAAAATGAAATCCATCAATTTCAGTTTAAAATAGTGAACTCAAATATTTTAGGTCATTGACATTTATGAATTCTAAGTAATTAATTAAAGAAGATTTATTTATGTAAAAAACTAGTGATAATACTAATAAAATATATTTTACTGAAACAATTTTTTTCCTTTAACATTATCTACAATTTTTAAAAAAAATTAGGTATAAAGAAGATGGCCATACTAAAGGAACACCGGCCTTTGTTCCACCTGCACCAATAAAATTGAAATGGGACTTGAAACCGTCTTGCCTCAATGCCATTGACCTTGCTTACCAGGTATTTAATGTATATTAATCTTAAGCCGTTTCAATTATTAAAGTGTTACGTTTATCCACATTATGTGTACAATTGTCATGTACAGTGATGCAGTGTAGTACGTCTAGTTTTGTTTGTTATAAAAAGTGTGCTATTATTTTATATTTTTGTCTTCAGTAATTATCAATGAAAATTTTATTATTTTCTTAATTATGGTCACCAATAAAGATCTGAATACAAAATAATGAAGATGAGTGAATACTCTTTCTGGTCAAAAAAAGAGAGCTCATACAATAATGTAGCTTATTTGAAGTACTGACAATTTTTTTTACTACTATCATCATAAAAAAATATCATTGAAAACTTTCATTCCTGTATAAAAAATAAACATAATAAAACGCGTCTTCAAACTAAAACTATTCATCACTTCTGCTTAGGACAAGCACATGTAAATCTAATAATTATAAACTTTCAAATATGAAATCAAAATGCTCTTTAAAAAATTTTCTAGTGGAATCATAAAAGATTTGAAGACTATAAATTAAAAAATGTGTTAGGAGAAAAATAATCAACTCCTTCTAATCTTCTAAAAAAATCTAGGATGTAATCCTTAATACTTTAATCAAACCTTCAAACGCCCATTATTTCAGTACTTCCTCTATGTACCTAAACTTTGTCTTTTTTATTTTTATGTGGAACAATAACCATTTGTTATTGTACATGTTTTGAGTTTTTTCTTTCTTTTATATAACTTTATTTTTTTTATTTTACATACTTATTTTTCCTATTTCGTCACTTGTATTAGAACTTGTAAAAAATGTCATAGGTTATGTTGCATGTATTTGATGTTATTAGTTTATTGTTTATTTGTACTTGTAATTTTTATTAGCTATACTGTCAGATTGGCCACTTTGTTATTCAAGGGGACTTAAACCTCAGAATAAAGCTTATTTTTCATTTAATTATAATAACTCAAGATATAAACAGTATAATGGGTAACTTGAATCAAATAGATTACCTGCTCACTAATAGAACTTTCTTTCCATTTCAAAAATATTCAGTGGATGAAGTAATTAATACAAAAGGAGGAATATTTGTGAATTTTATGGAAAAATTTGTTTAATGGTGATCCCACCAACTAACTATAATTACTCACCTTACTATTCCTGTCAAAATGGTGATTTCCCCTGGATGAATAAATCAATAATAAATTTAGTAAAAGACATGAAAAGAATTCAAATGTATGAAATATTAGACCACTTTCATATAGGAAAAGAATAATCACACTAATAAGTAATATTCAGTTTAAGAAAGCATAATTAGATTACAGAAAATATACTTCTTTCATAAACTACATGGAAAACTCCTTAACTATATATTACTCAAATACTCCTGTGAATTACTTCCATCATTATAATTTATAACATAGAAGTTGCAGCTACAAAGGCTGATAGACTGATTAAAAACAAAACAATTTACATCACAATAACATTAAAAATCAATTGTTTCTCAATTGAATATGATAGAAACAAAAATTAAATAAGAGGAGTCTGTAGAGTTTGGAAGAGATGTCCTATGTTCAATGTTTTAAGTGATGAGTATGTTGATAGGAAGAACCATTATATGAAACATATTAAAAGCTGCAATGAAGATAGCTAAGAAACAGTAAAAAAATTTAACAAAGGAAAATAGATCACAATGCATGCAAATTATTATTGCAGAATAGTCTATTTTCTTACACATTTCAAAAATCCAGCTTACTATGCATTTATTAATATTTTTCATCATGGAAAAACAAATAAAAAAGTAGGCAATGTTAGTATAGTAATATGATTTTTTATAGAAGTGCAAATGGTAAAAAATACTAAACCTGCAAAACATTTACCTATTAAATTCCTCTGACAGACTCATTTTGTCTTAAAAGGGACACCATCAAAATTATATTTAAGAATATGTGCAAAAGAATATTTAAAAAATATGAAACCATAACAATTTTCTCTATGAATATGGTACAATCATTGTGTTATTATGGGTTTACCAATATAATTCCACATATGAACCTTTCATGCTATTACTATACCATACTTTATCTGCTATATATTTCTCTATATGCAATGGTATCTAACTTAACTCCATGACACACATTTCATGTCATGAGGGAATTACCAAGAGACTAACTAAGACAATGCAAAAAAAAAAAAAATGAATGGCTTTCACAAAGCTAAATTATTACATACTCAAAAAAAAAAAAGTACCCAATACTCTATATAAAATTTTCCCTATATTAAAAACTACACTAACCATTCTATTAACTAGTCAATACCCAAGGTTTTAGAGGTTACAACTCTCCTCTCTAGGTGAATGACTAATGAAAAATAATTTTATATATTTTTAAATTTTTATTTTCGGAAATCATTCATTCANTATATTTTTAAATTTTTATTTTCTATATAAAAGTTTTCTTTGAAATACCAGTAAATATATAATTATAGTTTTAATTTTTATCTTGGATTAATAATTTATTAACTGCACATAACTTTTGTTCTTTATTTTCTGTTTATTGTATTGTTCCTGATGATGATTTAAGATCTGAAGTACTCATAGCTTATTAAAACAAAATGGAAATGTATCAAGGCTCTATTTAGATTTTTCTCTCATGTATTGTTTTATTGTAACTTTGTCCTGAGAGCAGAAGTTATAATATATAACACATTATAACGAGTTGTCATAATTCAATTATTTGTAGGTTGCCAGGAACTTAATTAGTGATCTTGACCTCAGAATATTCATGCACACTGCTTATGGAAAAGGATTTATGAAGAAATGTAAATTAAGTCCTGATGCTTATCTCCAAATGGTATTACAACTAGCTTACTATCGGGTAATATATTCTAATATATTATTTCAACTCCTAAATATATTATTTCATGATTTGAGAAGTTTGGAAATTGGCTCTATTGGTTTATTTTGTTTCTAATGCTGCTAAATTTGAAAATCAGTCTGAAAGTCTGGGTAGACCTTTCTGCTTAATTTATAAATTCATAACATAAATAAATTTAAAAACTAGAGTAAGCCCCAATCATAATAAAGCGCTGTATTTGTTGCTAGTACTTTATTTTAGTAAATTCATTCCCGTTGCTGAAATTTAGTCAGTGGATGTTGCCTAAAAATTTACCGTATACATTTCTATTGTTGAAAATAAGACATTTGTGCCGTAAAATACCAGTCTTGCTTTGCATAAGTGTCCAACGCTAAAAGTTTTTACTCGACATTTTTTAAACATATTTTTCATTAACTTAGTTGTTTGACTCGTCGTTTCAAGCATTTAATAGCTATGAACTGATTTTATGTAGATAAATCATAAGATAAAAGAGATTATTTAGTGTCGTAGCTGAGAGAAATAAAATTTAGCCATACCCTTAAAAAATGTTAATGAAACATTCATTACAAGGAAAGTGTAAAAACATGCACTTCTGCTATTTGAGGACGCAGCACGTGTTTTTCATGGCCCCCCTTTAAATTCCTCCCCACAAATTTTATATAAAAGCGTATATTGCGCACTCTTTCCATGAAATAATTCTCAGTTAGTGCGATACCATTCAGTCGGAACTACAATTGGGACATAAATTAATATATATCAAAAACCTATATTTGTTTAACTAATTTCAATCGTTTCTGGATTGAAAAAGAGTTATCCTTAAAAAAAAAAAAAAAAAAAAAAATCCTATAAATTACAAAGTATGGATTGAGAGTGAAAGTAGGCCATGTCCTTATTCCATTGATTTCAGATAAACAGAATAAGTTATTACTTCCGATGAAGAAAAACCTATTTTTTTTTCGCTTGAAAAATGACGAATGTAAGATAACGTAAGATAAATGATACAGTTTTATTTGCAACAAAAAAAATTTTTTTTCTACAGCTATTATAAATTTAAGGCATATCTCAAACATCATACTTGATTGACTGAGACTCCAGTCTACTAGAGTGTCAATTTATTATCCAACTTTGCAAACTGAATATTGAAATTGGATTCAAATTACTCTCCTCCCCCCCCCCCAAAAAAAAAATCGCTTACACTCTAGAATTTAGTAAACAAATTATTTTAAAACAATACTACTTTAAACAAGCTCTACCAGAATAATATTTTGAGATTTAGTTAAAAAGAAATTTAAAAAAAAAGTGAAAAGAAAAAACTTTTGCTGCCATATGATATGGAAACCCATATCTCCGTTCCTCCATTATTTTAGATTTTTTCAATATCTACCATTATATGATTTGTTATAAAAATATTATTCATTAATAATGTTAAATAATTAAATTTTTATTCGATTATTTCGTTTTTAGAGAAAAAAACATANAATAAATTTAAAAAAATAAAAATAATTTTTTTAAGCTGAAGGTTGTAGGTTAACACTCTCTTATTCAATCAATTTTACTCATTAATGAACACATGAATAAATGCTCTATGCCAATTATTTTAAATGAGAGCATCAGCATCCATTGGTATCTCACAATATGACTTCATACAATGTTAGAATGTAACTATTCCTTTCTGTATCCTTGAGAAACCTGGGTGGTGATAAGAAAACTAAGATTGATCTAAGTGAGAAACTAAACAAAATTTATTCACTAATATTAGATGTTTTTGTTGGGGTTCGGTCAAGGTAGATCCAAAAAATACAAATTTTAAAAATGGTCATGAAAATGAGATGTTGGTTACATAACGTCCTCTCTTGCCTTCATGATAGCCCTGAAGATGGCTTACAATGTAAATCGAAAAGGCAGATAATTTAAAAAATACAGTTTTTTTGATTTTGACCGAACCCCACCAAAACAACAAAAACATCTAATAATAATATCTATAGTAAAAAACAAAACAAAACTCTCCATTTATTCACTAATGGTTATTTACTAATTTAATTTAGTCCAGCCTATTCAGTTGTCAACTGAAGATTATCACCTGTTCAAACTTTTAATCATGAATGTGTCAGTTGCCAACTTTCACAGTGGGTTAGTAGCTTTTATCCCTGTCTTGTTCATGTGTAGTCAGCTTATATAATTTTTTTTCTTCATTCCCGTAGCTATTAGGTTGGAAGCCATTTATATGTTGCAAGTTCTTTCAACTATCACTTGCTAAATTTATTACAAGCCTATCTAAACTATAAACAATTGTAATATAATAATTGAAGTACCACGGTAGCACATAGGTTCTCTATTAGATACCATACTGGTACTTCTGTTTAGAAATCTGGCAGATTTTTCATTAAACCATAACGTTTGATTGTTCCAATGGAACTCCAAGTTGTTCCTCATTGTTCCATCAATAACAATTTTCTACTTGTATATTGTAAATATGTTGAAATAATTAAAAAATGCTGTTATAACTTCATATTTGGTGTATGTATTTTTGAAAATAAAATAAAAATTGTGGTTTTTCGATTGAACATCATTACCGCACTGGTAGAATTTTGGTTTCATGTAGCACTACATTTTCTTAAAATCAACAAAACGGTTGTTACTTTTGTACATGAACTCGTTTAATTTTTTTTCACACACAAAGAAAAAGAAGAAGCTTGAGTTTTAAATTTGGAAAAATATATTGCTTACTTTTCATAGCTTGACAATTTAGCTACTTATTTATTTTATTGTATATCTCATACTAACTGGGAAAATTTTATGAAATCATCTCATATCTCTTTGAAATCATTTATTTTTGTATTTTCTATCTCTATATGATTGTGTCTCATCTTATTCTTAAAAGAGAAAATAATTATATAACCAACACTACATAATATCACTATTTGTGAGCAAATCAAATAAAAATATTGTCAGAGTAATGTGATACAGCCTTTTGTGCCTCTTAAACTACAAAACTACCAAGCGAATCAATGCCATAATTGATGTCTGCCTTAAAAATGTAACCATTATTTATAGATATAGTTAAAAATATAGCTCTTCATCTTACATATTTCAAAACTTAGCCAGTTTTTAGTGATGTATGACATATTAAAAAACAAATTTTATCTTACTGGGACAGTTTCTGGAGCATTTCCGACTACTAATTTACTACACTTGATAAAAACTTTAGTTATGCTGCAACTAAAATTAGTAGAGTTAAGTTTTGTTGGTCTAACATAAAAAACAAACAAAAGAAACTAACCCTCATTTTGAAGGTGATACCTTCTTTTGAATTTAGTTTTAAAAAATACATTTTCCATTGTAGGCATTAAGCATTTTTTTTTTTGCTCAAACCTCTTAAGTGCTTTGTTTAATATTAAGTGCATTAACCTGTGGAGTAAGTTACATTTGCATTTTAATTCTTTGCTTTCTTTTTATTCTGTTTTAGAACTCAGGAAAGTTTTCCCTTACTTATGAGGCATCAATGACTCGACTTTTCCGAGAAGGAAGAACAGAAACTGTAAGACCCTGCACCATTGAATCTGCTGCATGGGTCAAAGCCATGTCTGATAATACTAAAACTGTAAGCATTTACTAGTAAATTGTAATGTGATAAAATCAGTCAACTAAATGGAGTATCATCATAAAAGCATTCAACCTTAATCTAGTCTCTTAGTATTTTTCTGAAAAAATATTTAAAATGGGGGGAAATATAAATGTAGTATAGCTGTGAATAAGTGTTTTTTGTATTTTTTTTATCTTGGTTTTCTTAGATAAATGGTACTAAAAGTTCCAAAGTTGTTCATTTAGGCTTCCACAGTCTCCAGGAATATTCATAAATACTTCTTTCCAGGCTTGACCATGCAAAAAAGTTACTTTTGGCCATGCTTTCACACATCATATGATGGCTTCTTCAGGGCTGAAAGAAGAAGAAAATAGGTCATCTAAAGGTCTTCCACTCCTTCTAGACTTAAACTTTTAATTATTTATATTTGGCCTGTATTTACACTGATTAAATTTATTGAATCTAATAAAACAGGTCAGGGCTAATAAAACTGTTTTTTTTTCTCTTCAGTCCAGGGAATTCTAAAGAAGATATCATAAATTAAATAGCCCTTTTATCTTTCTGGATAAAATATGACTTGGCTTATTTTTAACCTATACTTTCCACTTTCCAAGTTTTTCAGGATGTTTTCTTTGTCAAACAGTAAAGTAGAAAGATTTCAAGTAGCTTCATTGAGTTTATGAAATGAATTTAATTTACAACGGTACAATATCTTCAGTGAAATAGTTCCAGTGCATTTGGGACTAAAGATTTTTTACCTTACTTTTAAACTATGGCTTACGTATAACTTACAAAAGAAAGTAAATAGTTTCTGTGAGTTTTATGTAACAGTTAGAGTGTAACAAAGCAAGAGTTAATTTTATTTTTTATTATTGAAACATTGAGTATTTTTCAAAATATTTCCTTTAATTGATAAAAGTACAATGAATTTAAGTGGTAGAGAATTTGTTGGAGTTTGGTCAAAGTCGGTAAAAAAAAAAATTTTTAATTTATTTTTTATTATTTGGTGATGTTTTGGCTTACCCTGTGAGCCATCTGCAGGGTTATCATGAAGGCAAGAGGGGAAATGTTCAGGTCATTATTGATAATTAACAGGATATTAAAGTTTAGCACATTTTATTTATTAATAAACTCACCATGCAATTTTCCTGCTTGGAAAATATTTTAATATTAACTAGATGAATATTATCATTAAGTTTCATTTTGTTTTAAAGGTTGCTGAAAAAGTGGCCCTTCTGCAGAAAGCCTGTCTTCAACACCAAAAAGGATATCAGGATGCAATGTGTGGTAAAGGAATAGATAGACATTTATTTTGTCTTTATGTTGTTTCAAAATATCTTGAAGTGGACTCACCTTTTTTAAAGGTAAGAAAGATTTTTTCTTCTATGTTAGTGATATATTTTTAAATTACTGTTAATATAATTTCAAAATCACTCATCTTCTGTTCCAAAAATAGAAGATTTTGAGGACCATGTCAGATTTCAAGTAATGAAAAAGTTTACTTGTTCAAAAGTTTAAATAAGAAAAAATTCATGAATGTGTTCACAATTGTCCTTATCATGTTTACTTTTTTAGCTTGTCGAAACTTAGGAAATAATTTATGAATGTTAGTTAAGTATCTGATAAAAAAATTTATATTTAAAAAATGCATTTAATTATTATTTTAAAGATTCAAAATACTGAAAGCATTTCAATAAATCGTATAATTGCTTATGACGAAGATATCCATGCTGAGAATAAGAAAAAGCTTAGTCACTCTTTTCTAGGGTAAAATGAAATCTCTAATAAATGTAAATATTTTTTATTAATGATCTTTTTATAAATTCTCAAATAGTTCGGCGCTTTCTCAAAAACTTTTAAATTTTATCTAATATTGAACTTCAATAAAATTAGGTTTATTTAAATTTTCAGTGAACTTAGATATTATGAGTTGAAGTTTACCAAGAACCAGAATTTGATTGTTTATATTTAAGTTTTGAAGAATTCAAAACTTAGTGCACATATTTCCTGACAAGAGAATTTGGCTGTGAGAAAATTGAAATATGTTTATTTTATTAGAAATTGAGCATTTTGTAGGAAAATATAATAATTAGAAAGTCATTTTCTTTAATTTTCTATATCTACTGATTTTTTATTTAGAAAAATATTATTAAAACATGTATCAAAGAAAGAAAAATTCTGTTGTACAATAATTTCTTATGTTTATTTTGCCATCTGGTTTTAGTTTATAGAGGATCCAGTTTAGTTTTATTTTAAAGGAATGATTTATATAAAATTGAAAAATTAAAATTAAAATGTGTTCCACAAAAATAGTTATTTAACTTTTTTTATTGCAAGTGGAACTAAAGAGCTTAATGTTATTGCATTACATCAAGTTATTTATTTTTTTAAACAAATTTCAAAAAAATATATAAATCTGATAATGTGTTTATATATTACATATTTTAAAACATTATTTTTTACCATAAAATTGTATTGTTATTATTTTTTAAACAGGAAGTTTTGAGTGAACCCTGGAGACTTTCAACTTCTCAAACTCCACATGGACAGACATCCAAATTTGACATCAAGAAATATCCTAAAGCAATTTCTGCTGGGGGTGGTTTCGGTCCAGTTGCTGATGATGGTTATGGAGTGTCATACATAATCGCAGGGGAAGACACTCTTTTCTTTCATATATCATCTATGAAAAGCTGCCCAACTACTGTAAGTATTTACTTGATGATGGCTTATTAAAATGTATTCCAAAGGCTCATAAGCCAAAGAGGGGTGGCGGTATATTAGGAAAATATTAAATTGAACTTAACAGAGACAAAACAAAACTACAAAAGTGATAATCAAATTAATATTTGAATGGAGGCATATTAATACTATACTTTGGGCATTATTATTATTATCTATTTAAAAAAATATTACTTTCCTAGTTGGTGTTTTATCAGAATGTTCGAAAAAATATTTTCATAAACAAGAAGGCAAAAGAGTAGAATTTTTGTTGTTTATGATTCTAAATAAGACAAGATCTTAATTGCTTCACTCCTTACAACATTTAGTTAAATTTAGATCCTACAGAATATGATATATATATATA
>KZ808362.1:151769-170603 GCA_000696205.2 Oncopeltus fasciatus
ATATATATACCTATCGGGCCATTTCCCTTTTGGCTGAGCTTGAGAAAGTTTTCAGAGATGTAATCATAATTTAATCTTGATTACGGAGCTATTTTACAATACAAATTTGCACATAAGTTGAGTGTGTATTAATATTTGAATGAAATGCTGCCTGTACTAAGAGAGGATTTTCCATTCTGTACCATAATATGCAAGTGGTCCCAGGAGTTCAAAAGAAGAAATTTTGAGCTTGAGGACACCAAGATTTGGAAAATATTATTGATGTTTGGAAGTTGCTGTGGACAGAGAAGTCTTCAACAGATAGATGAGGCTTGGGCATTATTGCAACAGCAGTTTGTTGTATTCGGCATGAAAATTTTGAAGTTGAAAATATCCTTGAGCCTTGTATTTTTTCCTGAAAGGAAAGCATTTCACAAATGATGAGGATCTTTTGAGAACTTGGAACATTGAAAGTGCTCAAATCTCAATATATAGGATATTGTTTTGAAGAGTGGTTTGGGATGAACAAAAAGTATTTTATATGATAGGATTGTTTTGAAATACTGTAAAAAAATTAAAGTTGTATTCTAAAACTTTTCTATACATATATGTATGAATAGCTTTAGCTACTATACATATAATGTATGTGTGTGTGTGTGTGTGTGAGCACTATCCTTTCTTTCCTTCTCCCTAACTTCTTTATAGACAGCCTGGAAAGAGCATTGTAAACTCAACTGGTACGTGCTCTATGTTTTTTCTCCACATTGGCTTTTGTCAATTCTATATTAATTGATGGAAGGAAACTAAAATGTTTGTGAGAGTGGCGAAGAAGAAAAGCTAGGAAAAATTTCAAAAAAGTCTGTAAATTGATACAAAGAAAATATCTAGATCTGGAAAAGCATGAAAGCTATCAAAGAAAAGAACAAGCCTATTATAAATGTATAGAATGAATTGGGGCAATTAATAACTCCAATTCAGAGCAGAAAGTAGAAGACAGCCAAAAATAGGAGCAGATAGGAAAAGATTATGACAGCATGATCTTGGAAGAGAATATCGTATGGACTTTAGAGAAGATAAGATTGATCAAAGGTGAAGGTATAAGTGGTATTGCTCTATTTATAAAATTTGGAAGCCCAGAGTTTTAGAAAAATTAAATTAAGACCCGTTCTAGAATATTTTTCCTGCTAAGGCTCTTTCTGAAGAATGTTAATGCAGTCTCTATCATCATACTTATTCATAAGAAAGGAAAGTTAAAAAAAAAAAAATGTCAAAACTATAAGCCTTTATATTTCTACCTAGTAGTCAGTAACTTCTTTACTCTTCAATTATGGAAAGGAAGCTCAAGCCAGTTTTCATCTTTATTGGCTAAGGGGAATTATCAAGAAGTCATGATATGGACTAAAAAGCTTGTATCTCATATTCCTGGACATAAAGACAGACTTTTAGTTTGTCCCCAGGGAAAAAATACTACTATAAACCTTTTTAACTGAATTAATAAGTTCTTAAAATATAAATATCCTAATTCCAAAGGAGTAGTTAAAATTATTGAAGATTGTCTGAGAATTCAGACATGAAAAAAGATGTCAGATAGAGTGACGGCCTAAATTCTCTATTTTTTTTTTTTTCATTTATGAATGAGATATTGAAAAAAAAAATAACCAGAAGAGGATACGGATGTGGGAAAGTTAAACAATTCTAGCTCAAGTGTTGGTTTTAGCAGATGGCATTGATCTAAAGACCAATTCCAATGAAAAATAAATAAAATGAAGATTCAAATCTATAGAAAACAGTTATTTAGTGGAAGATTGAGCTGGAGAGAATTATATGTCATTCAAAGCATGATGATGCAGGTAGGTCATGCAAATAAAAAGAAGTGATAGTTTACTGCAAGGAGAAAATTTTGGGGAATATGGTTGTGTATACTTTTATCAAAATAGTGCTCAGTAAAAAATAGAAAAATGGACCAAGAGCTTTCAAATATGATTGGGAAAGTTAATACATTATATAACCAGACTTACAAGACTTGTGGGAAAGAAAATGAAGGTGGAAAACATTGAACAAATTAAAATTTTTAAGCCATCTACCCTTCCCTATAGTAGTTATATATACATTAGAGTAAAGCTACAGTTATGTAAATGAAGTACTGCCAAAGAGTTGCATTTAATACAGGATGAGACAGAATTACAAATGAGAGGATAAAAAGGGACCTGGGAGGGCTTATTTTGAGGTCCAATTCCTCAATGGATGGAGACCAGTAGAAGTTTTTTTTTTTTTTTTAGCTAGGTCCACCAGAAATCATCATCCAGTAAGACCTAGATTGCACTAGAAAAACCACATCCAGCTTAAATGTATCTGTTTTAGAGTATTTTTCCCGTTAAGCCTATTCCTGCAGAATGTAAATGCAACATCATTTTTTAACATACTTATTCATAAGACAGTAAAGTTAAGGTATCAAAACTATAAGCCTATATATTTCTACTTCTTTACCCTTCTATTAAGAAAAGGAAGCTGAGGTTAACTGTTGAAAGCAAATTAGAAGCGGAGCTTACAGTATTAAGTATCCACAGCTAAGTAGCTAGGGGATTGATCCTACTTATCAATGATAAGTATCATTTATAAGTAGGATCAATCCCCTATATCCTTTAATCCCCTTAAAGGACTACATCATTGACTAAGGATGGTTATTGAAAAGTCATAATGAAGTCATGACGTGCGGCTGACTTGAATTGAGACAACTATACTATAGTGTGGAAGTTAAAAAATGGAAGTCATTTATATCTGACTGCATAATGGTCTAACTTTTGCCCCAAAAAAAATTTTTTTTTCTAGGTTAATCAAAACTTTTTTTGCATTTTCATAACTAGCCTAATATTTTTCAAGCTTATTTGAAAATCCTTTTTTACTTTTTGTTTGTCATCAAGAAGAGGCTGTTTCTTATTCATATTTTACATGTCGCAAATAAACTTGGTTTGTGAAAAATTTGGCAGCGATTATACTTCCTAATTATTTTATATCCAAGAAGTATAAAAATAAATAAAATGTTTATAACAAATTTTAGCTCAGGTCTTCATGAGTTTTGAAATTATTTTTTTGTAATTTATTTTAAGATTTTTCATGCGACTTACAGTCAAGTTATATTGTGAAAAAAAATTAAATCAAACAGAAAAATATACTAATCTGAAATCACAAAATATGATCTTGTGATTTTTACTAGGAAGTAATTTTGGTGAAAAACTTCGATAATTAAAAAAAAAAATATTTTAAAGAAAGGTTCTTGCTTTCTTGTTTCTTTTGAGATAAGATTTACAAACTGAAAGAACTTTCAAAAACTAAACTATTTTTATAACACTTATAAACTTAACTTGATTCTATCAATTACGGCTACAAGGTAGATGCAATCTACACTGATTTTTCTAAAGCTTTTGATAAAATTCATCACTCTATTATTTTTCAAAAATTAAAAAATTCTGGTATTTCAGGTAGTCTGCTTTTTTTGGTATCAAAATTATGTATCAGGCTGAACCCAACCTCCAAAGGCACAATGGAGGAAAGAAAAAAAGAAGTAGAACACAGATTGAAAACATTAAATCTCACAGATCTATCCCTTATCTAGTACTGTCAGGCATACCCCAAGGATCACAATATGGGCCCTTTCTGTTTTACTATTAATAAATTATATTGTACATTCATTTCCTAACTGCCAATATTTACTCTCTGCTGAAAATCTAAAAAAATGATTAAAAATAATTTCTCCTTCAAATTTTTTAATCTTCAGTTAGCTATAAACCCACTCCAGGACTAATTGCTAACTGCACAAAATTATTTCAAATGAACTAGTTGGAATAGGCAAAGTCTATTTTTCGAGTTTTCTGTTACCAAGAAAATTTGTCAAAAATCTAAATTTGTGACTTGATTACCAGGGCATAACTTTTGGTGACCAAAAACAGTAAAAATAGTCATATTTTGTAAATAAATGCATTAGTTAAAAAATATATATTTTTGAAATTTTTATGGAAACCCAAAAAGCAGCAACTTATTAAACTTTCATTGTGTTATAACCTTTTTAAAAAGTTTAACCACTATCCTATTTTAATAATACCTTCCCCTACCTAAAAGTTATAGAGCTATTTAAGTCAATTAAGAGCTGTAAAAATAAGGTGGCAGCTTAAATTTAGTATTATACATATTTTATAAATTCATGAATTTATAATATAAAAAAAAGTGAAAAATTGACATTGCAATTGCTTGAAATTGACTATTATCTTCTCATCTTCCAGTATAATTTCATTTCAGAAGGATTTTTCAATAAATTTTCAAAAAATCTTAACCTCTTAGCTCAATGTTGTGCAGTAAGTTTGTGAGGGACAAGTCAACTGCTCTTTTTCAGCTACCTGCAGAACTTCATCAATGTCCATAAATGGCCACCCAGGGCCCTTATTCCATTCCTACATGTATCTTCTCTGCTGAATTTTTCAAACCAAGGCCGCTCTATAATGCATAGAGCCAATGCGGTCAAAGACACCTTAGCTATTAATAATTTAATAACTTCACAAGTTGCTTCAGCGGCTGTGAAATTTTTTTTCCAAAATGTTTCTTCTTTGAAACAAATAAATAAACTAGACTAAACTTAATTCGGCCTTTTTTAAAGAAGTCTAATGGGATTTTACAAGCTTAGAGAAAGCTCTAAAGGGATTATTAAGTATTGGTAAGCATTAAACAGGATTAAGACATTTAAATTTGAAGAAATTGAAATCTTGAATATTTCTGGTTATCCTAATAGGATATTTCAATTTAAATAAACTAGTGATAAACAATGAAGATTAGAATCACATTCAGGAAAGGAGGGAATCCCTAAACATTAAAATGCTTACATTTGGGGAAGAGGCTATAGACTCCAACTCCTTCCTTAACATTCAATAAATTGGCCTGGCAAGTTTAGGCAGGATGCAGCATGGTTTATTAATAAAGTAGTAATATCAACAGGAATTATCAAAAATTAGTTATTTAACAATGTGTAATAGCTAGGAGGCCAGTTTTTATGTTTGCTTTTTTATCAGGGAGTTGTGACTGAAATGTGGAGTTGGTATTTCTCTTATACCCTAGAAGGTTGGGAATTATTATTTGTCAAGAGAGTTTAAAACTTGATGGGTTTAAAACCCAACTCTGCATATATCTTCTTGTAGATAAATTATAGAGTACCATAGCACCTCGACTCAATGCTGGAGTACTGTTGACAAGGGTACTAAGTTTGATTTTCCCATGTCTGGCATGGAGTATGTGTCAGTCAGAAAATGAATTTTGAGCAAATGAAAATAGTTCTGGAACTGTTATGATAAGATAAAGCAGGTAGATTTTTTGGTAAGAGGATTGCTGAAATCTCCAGACAGAATAATAAGAATACCACTTAGCTCACTGACAATAGTATGGAAGCTGGATATCTGAGAATGGGTTGTTCTTATAATCTCTATATTAGCCTCCTTTATGGCCTTCAATAATCTAATGGAAAATTCTTCCTGATATTTCTCAATATTTGAATGAAGTGGCTCTTATTTATTACATTTCCTAAGAACTTTTGGGAAACAGATGGGAGTGAAATCTCATCAAACATTTTTTGGCTGAATCTTCGCTTTCAAACTTTTTGAGCTTTTAGTAAATCACTAATTCGCTTCACTTTGGTACCTATAGGATACAGCAATCACTGTTGATCCATAGTGCCTTTTGATAAAGCTGACTTTCTATTTATAAATGGTGCCATAAGATTATAGATTAAGTCCAACATAACTTTTGTTAGGGTAGATCTCTAATGAATCTTGGGCAAAATGATTAGTTTACGCAGCTCTAGGGTAACTTAACTAGGGTGATTTAAATTCACTCAGGCTTGAAAATTCTTTTGATTTCTGATGGTCTATTGCTAACTTAACGGGCAATTTAACCCAGAGAATAAAGGGTTAAACTTAATTATAAGTGAAACCTTATCAAATCCCATAAATTCCAACCAGATTTTTTGTTTCATTTAGTATTTAACTAATTTTCTAATTTGTCTTAAACTTCCACATCCTGGGAGAGATTTGAATCAAATTAGGGAGTGGATTTCACTTACTCAGAGGAAGATTATTATTATTCAATACAACATAGCACCATACAATGTAATATATTGGACCGTTGTGAAAAGAAAGCAATCTCTTTCACCAATGAACAGAAATTTTGAAAATGAAGTTGTAGGTTTCGACTTTTTGTTGAGAGGGAGAAACTCCGAGGTCGATAGTTATGGCCATCTCGAAGTTATAGCTATTTTAATATTTCTTATTTTAATCCCCAATTCGTCGTTTGTTTATGTTCATGTTTAGTACCTTGGTAAAACAAATACAATTTCTTTTTTCAAATTTCATGGGTTATAATTACTATAATTTTACTGCAGTAGGTTATTTTTAAATGAAATAAAAGTGTTCCCACAGCATAAACTAATAAAATTTCCCATGCATCATTAAGATGGACATAAAGAAGAGTTAATGCCAATATATATATTACCTGTGGAGAGAGTAGTGGGTGAAAAATAAAAGAACACTAAAGCTATCTCTATACTGACCAAAAAGAAACAGGGGGGGGGGTAGTACTCAACCCCTTAAAATGCATGTTGAGAATGACATGTGGAAATATATCTGTGAGGGCCGAGTATTACCCCCACTTTTCCTTTCTTCATAAAAATGCTATTGACCATAAATTTTAGAAAATTATCTGTAACACCAATAAAATTCCACAAACGTTTAAGTAACTAAAATACCAATAAATTCTTAATAAATAAAATCAATAAATTTATTTTACCAATCATGTATAAAATATTTGTGTATATATATATATTGTTATAAAAATTTAATTAGGAAAATCACTATGATTACAAAAAAAAAAAAAAAATGTACTATTGTAGCAAAATAAAATTGACAAATAATATTTTTGATAAGATTGAAGAAAAATATAAGTGTATTAACCTTTTCATTGAATTATCAAAAGCATTGACTTTGTACATCACATGTGAAATGCATCACAATGAATACAATTGTGTTTGAAAGAAAAGTAACTGTTTTTAAAAGTTAACAATGACTATCAAAAAAGCCAAAATTGATCCCTGAGCGGTACCTCAGGGGTCAATTTTTGGCCCACTGATGATCCTATTATGAATAAAATGATCTTAAATAATTTTAAACTTCAATAATTTTAAAAATCAAGAAAGTCTTGATCAAGAAAGATCCGACTGTATTTTGTAATGGAAAATAAATTACAGCATAGTTAAATAATAATATAAATAACTCACGTGGAGATCTTATTAAATGGATGGTAGTTAACACAATGTTATTAAATACTTGTATAGCATATTATATGAGTTATAAAATGAAAGACAATAACCCTATGCTTTTAGAAATTATTTAAAGAAATAAAAAATTTGAAGAGGCCAAAAATACTAACTTGTTAGGGGTAATTTTGGATCAAACATCTCAATTTTCCTTCAAGGAGAGACAAGAACAAGTCTAAAAAATTGGTCGAATCTTTTACGCTCATTCTCCTCTTCAGAATGTAAGTCATTTACACTTATACTTGTTCATCTTTAATGAAGTATAAAAAAATAAATAAAATTTACTTAATTTAATTAGCAGTTACTCTTTCTTCAGTGCCTACCCACTGTTGTCTTTAGGCGTTTAATAATAGGTTAATACATTAACGTAATTCTTTGAGACAAACATTGCTTATATAATTACAAGAAATTTGAAATAATCTACATTTATTTAAGTACCAGTTAAACCGGATTAAATTTTATAGTTACTGTTTGTTAACTAAAAACCCTAAGATTTTATGTTTTTTTATGTGTATAAGGGTTTTATTGTTTTGTTTTTTTAATTTTTTTGCACTTCTTTCAATTGTTATTATAGAATCAACAAGGGGTTGTCTGGTGTCATCATAATATTACTCCGCATAGTTTGGTCCGGAGTTACAAGATCCCAGATCCCAAGATTTTTTTTGTGTTAGCCTCCCTTTCAACTACTTAGAATCATGGAGCGAGAGGCTATATACAGGTTGCCACCCCATTCTATACACCAATGACACAGGACAAACTTTTATTTATAAATAAAGATCCCAAGGTTAAGTGTAGTACAGTTCATTTCTCTCACATATTGCTTATTATGGATCTATGTGCATGAAAAAAAATAATAAATAAATAAACTGAAGAAATACTGTGATACAGTTCAACCCATCACTTCAAAAATTGGGTTTTATAAATTTATAAAAGTAATAAAGGAAACAAAACTACTTCCTATGGTTAAAACTACAACTTTATATAATTAGAATTACAGAGTAAAAACATAATAATCTGCCACTCAACTTAATTAGTTTTAAAAATTATATGGTTATACATCATTACAATTAAAGAGTTAATAAAATATAAAGGCATACGTTGTAGTATATTCAAAGCGAGTTTGTAAATCTTTGGGGACTAAGTAGGAAGTCCTTTCTACAAGTGATTTCCTTGGCATTTAAGTTGTTTGATATCTTGGTCAAATAGATTAAAAAATATCACTTCTCCAAATTGTTATTTTAAAAACTGTAATAGCTATTTAGGTTCAGTTATATTTTAAAGTAAAATAACAATAAAGTAATAATAAAAGGATAAATAAAGAAAATTTGTCAACCATTTTATTTTTAATAACCTCTTCCCTAAGGTTTTATTATTTAAAGCAACATGTGTTTTAAAAAAGTTGATAACTGTTTTGATTAATACCCAGTCATTTACTTCAATTTAGGGATTATATTATTCAATGGAATAGAGAAAATATGGAGGGAACACTCAGATTTTATAATTTTGTACGCAATATTTGTTGACACACCAAGTAGGAGCACTACGTTCCCATTACTATAGTTACTAAAATGAGAATTAAAAATGAGACATCCAAAATTGAATGTATATATATATATATAGTAAATAAGAACAGGTGGGAGAAAGAATTAAGTGAACACAAAAAGAAAAAATTACAAGTAAAACTTTGGAGATTTCTTGCCCTTGGTCGGTGAGAAGTGAAGAGACATGGTCTGTATACTTTATATATATATTTAATGTCCACAGTCTTTGATATTATGTCTCATACTTTTCTTAGCGCTTTTTATAACAACATATGATTTTAATTTTAAAACATATAATGATACATTTCTTAAAGTAAGAATAGAAAATATTAATGGTTGTGTACCGTACGTGGATGCAAGAGTAATAACAAATTACCAAGCCCAGGAGTAAGTGAAATAATTTAAAATCCCTTATTTCTCTATCCGATTTTTGGTTTCCTTTATCATTTAATGTATTTATTAATTTATCTTAGACCTCCACACTCTTGGAGAGTTTTTAACCGATTTAAGAAATGGATTTTTCTCATTTAGAGAGAGGACCTATTAATCGCCAAAGATTCCATGACGATCTACAAAAATAAGAAAAAAATTATTTATTTCGTAATTTAAACTGCACTTATTAAACAGATTTTCGCGAAAATATGTCTTTTGACCTAATTTAAATTTCTGTTAAGTTTTGTTTGGATAATCTAACTTTTTCGGCCACCTAAATAAGCTGTCTAATGAATGTGCGCGCGTGCACGTGCGAGTAAGTTAACCAATATTTTATTCTTAAAAATGTAGCCAAACAGTTAGTATTATTATACTATCATTAGCATAAATGTAAATAGCGATGGTTCCACCACTTTCAAACAAGTTAGGAGTAGGAGTATGTTTCGGTAATTTTGAACTTTAATCGATTGCAAAATATCGACTTTGAAGTTATTTGGACAGATGTATGTAACTTTCCAATAACCTTCCTTCTATAGTAAGTTTAGCATTTAGAGCTGACTGACCTACTAAGACACTCATCCTCTTATGCACCCTTTACCTCTCTGATAAGCCACTTAGAAGTTAAACAAGAAACCATCTCAAGGATCAATAATGGCTGTTTAGTTCAGAGTAATGAAGCTCAACAATAATTTGTTTGTTGATAATAAAATTATTACAAAGCGAATTCAGACAATGAGTACTGGAGGCTTACCAGAACAGGTTACTTTTTTCTCATGTTTATCCGATTTCGCTCAAAACAAACTTATTCTTCCAATGATTATTTAAGAGAGATATGCCACATTTCATTAGGAAAACTTGTAGTTGTTTATAGGCTGTAAAGCTAGAATTTTCCGGTTTTGATGAACCCAGAATTAAAAGTGTTGCATTCCTCTGAATATCTCATAAATTATATATTTTATCAATAAACATATCCGAGTTGCGCTTTATCACTCAGAACTAAATATTATGTTCGCCGCCCTTAGGAAAATTCAGGTAAACTCCTATTGCTAGTTTCTTTTCACTTTTTACCTTAAGATTTTTTCTTTTATTATATATATATATATATATATATGTGTGTGTGTGTGTGTGAGCGCGCGCGCGCGCGCGTGTGCGTGCGTGCGTGCGTGTATGTGTGTGCGCTTGCATATGTGTCTGTGTATATATACTTAAGAAATATAGGTTCTGATTATATGCTTGATTACTGTTTCTAGAATTCCGAGCAAAGTAAGAAAACCAATNATATATAAACTTATTTTTTTTATTTAGCAGGTGGAATAGGACAAAATGTCGTAAATTTTTTTAATAAGAACAACATCTTCATTCCACCGGAATTCGCTGAAATATGTAACAGCAATTGAATGATATCAAGGAAATTGTTTTACAATGTGAAAAATATTTGCGAAGAAGAGGGATTTCTTTCCGTCTGTGTCGTTTGGCATTCTTAGTATTGGTGAGTTGATTCATTTATATGCACCCGGCGAGAAGTCATTAAAAAAAGAACAAGAATTCATTTTGAGACAAAAAAAATTTGGTCATAAGCTGGGGTATAGGTTTGATTGGAAAGTATGTTGTGGTGGGTATGGGCTGAGTAATTACTAAGTTGGTTAATGTGTAATTACAAGTAGGTTTTAGTATGCCATATATAAGTAGCTTGGAATGGGGAATGCGGAAGACAATGGTAGATTGATGGGAAATAAGTGTTAGAATCTTTTTATTGCTTATAAAGGAGATTGAGTAAGTTTGAGTGGTGAAGAGAGGTGAGTCAAAAGAAATGTAAGGGCTTTGGATTTAAGAGATTTTTCTAACTTTTCATTCAGTGAGAGCTAGGACGAAAGGAGAGGATGTCATTTACACTTATACTTGTTCATCTTTAATGAAGTATAAAAAAATAAATAAAATTTACTTAATTTAATTAGCAGTTACTCTTTCTTCAGTGCCTACCCACTGTTGTCTTTAGGCGTTTAATAATAGGTTAATACATTAACGTAATTCTTTGAGACAAACATTGCTTATATAATTACAAGAAATTTGAAATAATCTACATTTATTTAAGTACCAGTTAAACCGGATTAAATTTTATAGTTACTGTTTGTTAACTAAAAACCCTAAGATTTTATGTTTTTTTATGTGTATAAGGGTTTTATTGTTTTGTTTTTTTAATTTTTTTGCACTTCTTTCAATTGTTATTATAGAATCAACAAGGGGTTGTCTGGTGTCATCATAATATTACTCCGCATAGTTTGGTCCGGAGTTACAAGATCCCAGATCCCAAGATTTTTTTGTGTTAGCCTCCCTTTCAACTACTTAGGATCATGGAGCGAGAGGCTATATACAGGCTAAGATGATTTTAGTTGGGGTTCGGTCGAGGTAGATCCAAAAAACACAAATAAAAAAATGTATTTTTTTAATGAAGGATTATCTGCCAACGTTTCGGCTTACATTGTAAGCCATCTTCAGGGCTGTAGAAATACAATGTCATGAGAATACAGTAATATTTGAAATTAGTATAATAGAAAATTATAATATAATGTGATATCAAGAGTATGAAAGTAGAAAACTGTGTAAGACAATTAAAAGTTTATGAAAACAATATTGAAAACAAGNTATATACTTTATATTGGGATTATTTTAGACAGTTCCTTCACCTTTAACAAATCCCGAAGAAGAGATTGGTAAAGTGTGTGGTTGTAACCTATTTGTGGTAGCTGTCTGTCGACTCCTTGGTCTTGACACCCATATGCGGGTGAAAGTACGATGCTATGACGTCTGTGATTGTTACGGATTATAGTAAGTGAAATAAGCATGCTATAGGTACATACCAGGACTGAGGAACTAAATTCCTCAGTAAGACACTTGTGGCTTATGTATTCCATAGTCATGATTTAGTCACTGTTGAGCAGGAATCTCTTTCTCCCCATCACATTATTTACCCTGATGAAGGCCTGAAATTAGGGACGAAACGTTGACAATAATAACAACTTCTTATTTATTTATTTTTTTCAAATGGAGAGTTTTTGACCGTAAAGATTATTAGTAGAGAATTTTTGTTTGTGTTGATCAAGGTTGACACAAAAAATACAATTTTAAAAAATGTGAATTTTCAATTATCTGTCGACGTTTCGGCTTAAATTGTATGCCATCTTCAGGGCAATCATGAAGACGAGAGGGGACGTCTTGCCACCTGGATCTTGATGTCTCTTTGATTGAGGTGATAACATGCCCCTTCTGGCCTTTATAATAGCCCTGAAGATGGCTTACAATTTAAGCCGAAACGTCAGCAGATAATTTTTTTAAATTATATTTTTGGATCAACCTTGACCGAAAAAAACTTGTCTACTAACAATTTTTTTGTTTATAAATTAGTATTTAATTCTTTAGGTATGAAGACCAAGTTTTTGACAATCTCTCCTCACAAAAATGAAAACATTTTTAAAATACTAAAATAGCAAATATAAAAAAAAAAAAAAATTAAAAGTAAAAAGAAAAAAAAAATTTCATTTTAACAAAAAAATTAAGTGCCCTTGTTTCATTTTTCTCCTTAAAAATTATGATGAATGAGCAATGTCTTAGAATTGGGCTTTAACTCATAGTTAAACTCGCTATTTTTTATATTTTTCAGTGAGGAAATAAAGCTAATTACTTTTCTTATCATCACGCACCTTTCGAAATTAAAAAAAAACAAAAAACAAAACATCTCCACTTATTCCATTTAAGGGAAGCTAAAATATGGTCTGTTCAAAATTTTTTATACGCACACAAATATATGTTTATTATGTATGTGCTCTAGCGTTCAGAATTTTATAATAAAGAACACTTAGTTTTATTAGATATAATAACCAAATTCTGTAAGTCGTCTGTGTAATACAAACGGTTATATAAGGGTATTTTTAACTGAATTCTGATGATGGGAAAGGGAGCTATAAAACAAATTTAAAATTTATATTAGTAATGCCTCTATTATAATTATCTTAGAAAAAAAAATTAGTTCATCTTAGTAGGGGTAGACAATTTAACTTGTCAACCTTTAAGTACTCTAATATTTAAAAAAAAAAAATTGCTTATGATATTTAAGAAAGTAATCACGATGATTGGTCGTTTATCCCACTATTCTCTCCATATGCCCCCGTTCATCGCACTTTCTTTCACGGGCCCCAGAAAAGCAATATTGTCATATTCAATTCTATTCAGTTCGTAAAGCAAGGCAGTTAGTTAGACAAAAGTTTTATTAAGAAATAAATAAAAATTAGGAACCAGTATATAAATGTATGCACGACACTAGATTTAAATGCTTCACTTTTCTTCGATTGGGAAATTAATAAGACTGCATATGCGTTACCAGAGAATATTGTAACTTCTCTTATCTCACAATGATCTAGAAATGTAACTAATCATATTGATTCATATTAATTGAAATTCATAAATATAAGTTCATCAAATAAAATTTAAAAATTTCATACCTCAAATTGATTTAGAGAAGTTTTTAAAATCACACAAACACATCGGTGTATTTTTTTTTACTACAGTGATTTTGTACTCTTGCGATTTTTAAATAACTTATTGTTGTTTAAAAGTCACTCCACAAGACGAACTCTTTAATGCTTGATTTAAGAAAATTCGAGGGCCACCGGGGTAGGTCTTGAGATCCGTTCGGGTCCTACAATTTCAAATCCCGCCTTATATATATGGCAAGCTTTTCCTGTGCCATGGATGTTTGGAATGGGATGGCAACCAGTAGAAAGCCCCTTCCGAAGTGGTTGAATGGGAGGCTAGCACCATAAAAAAAAAAAATAAAATAAAAAATAAAAAAATAAAAATAAAAGAGTCAGGTATTTGGTCTTGGAAGCTGAAACCTAAAAAATATTTGTAAACAAAAAAGTTTTTATTCTGAGATGATTTTAGTTGGGGTTCGGTCAAGGTAGATCCAAAAAACACAAATTTAAAAAAATGTATTTTTTAATAAAGGATTATCTGCCAACGTTTCGGCTTACATTGTAAGCCATCTTCAGGGCTATCATGAAGATGAGAGAGGACGTCNAAAAAAAAGAAAGAAAGAAAAAAAAGAGCAAATTAATTTCGCGAGATAACCTAAAAAACATTATTAAGGGATTATCTTAAATTGCATTCATAACGGCTTTGAAGTTGACATAGAGTGGAGTAGGTTAAACAACAATTCTACTTGTGGATCTCCTCGGCCACAAGGAGGTAGGCAATGAACGTAAGCTAACATTGACATTGTTTTTCTACCTCCTTGACTCTCTGCTTCAGATCTACTAGAGCATTGATTGTACGGCAAATACTGACACAGTCATCAACCACCCCGAGACAATCACGACAATTTACATAACCAAATTCTCTCGGCCCTTATTGAGTCCATTTTCTTTCTTTTTTTAAAAGAAGATTTTCACATCAGTATATTTCGTTTTACCGTGGTTTCGCCCTTCTAACATGGACTCCACCAGCGGAACTACAGCGCCCAGTAAAAGTTAAGCATTTTTGAGCTTTTACGGAATATGGAGTGTGGAAGCGATCACTATCTTTTAAAACAATGTGATTGGAGAAATGGACCAGAAACTACTAGGAAGTATCAAATCGCTGTATTTTGAGACCAATTTTAAACTTATAAAGTTGGAGGAAAAAAGCCTATGGAGTTTGTAGAATGAGGAAGGTGGGCCTAAAAAGGAATGGTGAAGTAAAAATATGGTCGAGGGAGTAGCTCGGATTAAATACCTTCTAGTTAGTTATTAATCTCAATGCAAAAAACATATTAGGTCGGTGATATGTAAGGAAAACTTTGAGCTAAGTAAGTAAGTTCTGGGGGGAGATTCTATAAATATACACTTGACAAGTGCAGCTTTCTATGCAATTGTTCATAATTCTAACAATAGTGTAGTTATTAACGATTTTTCAATTTGGCACCACTCAAAACCCCCCTCCCCCTTCCCCTCGACCTTTTCAGACGTTGAAGGACTCATCGAACGGTTCCCAAAGAGAAACATAAATATCATATTTGATAGTTTCATTATTTGACGCGTGTTCACCCACACTCACGCATAGATGTGTGTGTGCGTGCGAAGCCCATTGTTTTATGCTTAATTTTTTCAGAATTCACATTATTCTAGTAATAACGTAAACATTTGCAGATTGCCTTACGGGAAATCTGCTGAAATGTGTATGCAAATCACTCTTGTCAAACTGTCAACTTGATACATTCTCCAAGCCTTCAGTGGTCTTTCACTGTTTAACTAATGTTTCTATTAGTTTTCTTCCTCTTCCGCCAGGGATGTGTTATTCATAAGTTTCCAGACAAATGTGCACACTGTGGCCTCAAAGGTGTCATTGTTTGTGTGAAATATTGCCTTGTATCTACGGCCAAGCGGTGGGAAAGTGAGAAGAATTTTATGTCCTTCACAGAGGAACTTCAATGACTAAGCAGATTTCCCACGTTTCATTAAAGATGGACTTAAATGAAATAAAATAATTTATCTTCTAAGTCTTAATGGCAGGACCACTGGCTCTAGGCCGAAGAGGTAGAGGAGGATGCGCTCAACCATCTTAGTTACATTCCCAAAAAAATACCACAGTAAACGATATCTTGATGATTTTATGCAATAGAAACTTATATTTTATCCCTATAACATACAATAAACTTATTTTAAAACTCAAATATTAGAGAATAAATCGCAATTACAAATGTATGCCTTCCATTACCACACCATTGCCCCATTCAATTTCTACCAAATTTGAACTCTTAGCATGGTTTGAAATAGAAATTATAAACACCAAATTTGTTTTCAAATTTGCCTATAAAAATAAGTGGGTTCAAAAAACACTTGAAAATACATTTTTATATTTCCTGAATATGTGCTTAACCTTTTCCTTTATATTCATCCACTTTTTATTATTTTCTGTCAGTATTGGAATATATTTTAATTTTTATGCAGTTTAATTCTCATTTCATTATAATTTTGTTGTTTATTAGCGCCATTTACAATCCTCATTTTTGGCAGATATGCTGTTATGAATCATTGGTATTCATTTTGGTAACATGACGCGGAAAATTTCCACAGATCTCCCTATTCTTACGTTAGAGAAGCTAAAAATATAGTACTATAAATGATATGTATAGTATTAATGGGAATAATAAACATATATTGGGATTGATAATTAAAATTGATATAATCAACTCATCATGAAGCCATAATCCTAATAGCCATAATCCTTTTATTTATTCATTTATTTTGAATAAACTATTTTATTACTCATTAATATTCCTATAATGACAATGGTTTAGTATTTCTAAGCATTTTAAGATGACTGCATTAACTTAGCCAAGCTGTCTTTAGATACATTAATATTATCAAGGATAGGTCTTAAATTATTACGAGGTTCTTATAATTTTCTTATAAGTAGGATCGGTGACGAAACGAAGAAACTTGTAGGAAATCTGCTAATGGTACCCGGGCCTTCTTATGTCTGTGGCAGTGGGCAAGTACTGGAAAAGGAAGGAATGCAATCTATTACCTATCTCAAGGCAAAATGACTGGCATCCAGGCTACTAATGATATGCTATTTACTCCTGCACTGCTCCTAACCAACGCCAGGGAAAGATATATTAGGATTAGTACACGTTCTGTGCTTGTATAAATTATTTCTTATTTACATTTTATAAATGGTATCTGCATTTATTAATTGTATTCTAGGTGTTAATAAAAAAGTCATATGTAAGCAGGTGTTATGAATACTAAGAAGATTTTCCATTTTTTAATGAGAGTAAATAACAAAACATAACCGGAGTGAGCCTTAATAATAAAAAAATAAAATAAACATATATTGGGATTGATTATTAAAATTGATATAATCAACTCATCATGAAGCCATAATCCTTTTATTTATGAATTTCCTTTAAACTATTTTCTTACTTATTATTATTCCTAATAATCACAATGGTTTAGTATTTCCAAGCATTTTAAGATGACTGCATTAACTTAGCCAAGCTCTCTTTAGATGCATTAATATTATCAAGGATATGTCTTAAATTATTACGAGGTTCTTATAATTTTCTTATAAGTAGGATCGGTGACGAATCGAAGAAACTTGTAGGAAATCTGCTAATGGTACTATAAGTATCCGGGCCTTCTTATGTCTATAGCAGTGGGCAAGTACTGGAAAAGGAAGGAATTAAATTATTAATGAGATGGACGTAAATGAGAGTAAATAACAAAACATAACCGGAGTGAGCCTTAATAATAATTAAAAATAAAATAAAGTAATCTCTATATTGGAGATATATCCGTAAAAATCTTACTTAATATACTTTTTTCATCAAAATTTAATGACCTACTATGACCTACACACTTCTTCGTAAAATAAAAATGAAGATACCAATATTTTAAATTTTTGTCTTAGCACACAGAAATACATATTCTCATGACATTGTATTTCTACAGCCCTAAAGATGGCTTACAATGTAAGCCGAAACGTTGTCAGATAATCTTTTTAAAAAATACATTTTTTTTTTTGTAATTTGTATTTTTTTAGGAGCTACCTTGACCGAACCCCAACTAAAATCATCTAAAAACAAACACATAATATTGCTGTAAAATATTTTTCTGCTATTCAATGAGACAGATTTTGGAATGATCAGTATTTTTTATTAATTTTTAGAATTTTATAAAAACGGCCCCAAATTTTTTTTTTTTATAACTTCGCTTCACAAAAATGATAGAAGAAGGAAAGTGTTCCTTCGGCCCTACCTACTTTTCCGTAAACAAAGCTTGGAAGGTCACTTATTTGTGCATTCTGGTTTTCCTCCAATACAGGTTCTTTTACATAAGTCTCAGCTGATAATGGGTTAGCGGGTCCCCTGTCGGCCAAGGCGTGGCTGCAGTGTGTGACTCCCCCGCCCCACTCCGGTCACAGTTGCGTACATATTGGAGACCTTCGGCCGGACCCGTTCCTGCACCTGTACTGCTTGCTCCGAGCTCTCGTTCCCAACCGATTCGTGCAGTCTGAGAGATATGAAACCGCTCGAGGGTGGGTTTTCTTGAGCCGATTGCTTTTTGTGACATCACAACTGGTGTTCCCCTGTGAATACTTGGACTAAGGTCCGGAAATCATTGCACTAAAGATAATTCTTAAAGTTTATTATGCAATGTTTTCGCTGTATGATGAAATATGGAGAAAAAACTACGCAACATATATCTAACTCAACAACACCTTCAGTTATTACCCTGAAACAAACTTGGAGAAGTAATGAACAAAAAAAAAATTATAAATTGGTTGATAAGGAGAATGTACGAAATTTGACCAGAAATTATATAGAAAATTAAATATTGTTAAAAACTCTTCTTCTTAGTTTGCGAAAGTAAATAATATAGTATGGCATAATAAACCGGGGGGATTATACCTGAAATCCGAATCTTAATAACAATTTTTTTTCAGAAGAGAAGTTTTTGGGGTACGGTCAAGGTTTATCCACAAAAAAACAAAAAAAAA
>KZ808363.1:24733-38361 GCA_000696205.2 Oncopeltus fasciatus
GATAAAACTATCCTTTTGTCTCTAATTCTCCTTCATCACTCGCAATTCCCCATTCTCTGTCTTTGTATCTCTGTCAGACACTGCATTCATCTGTTTCTGGCTTGGTGGAAATAAGAGTGAGAAAGAAAGAGGGAGTGATGGAGAGAGATAGTGAGGGAGAGAAAGAGAGGGAGAGAGAAGAGCGAGAGAGTGGATTTTATTTCTTATTTAATTGGCGAATAACTGAAAAAATATTGTATTATTATTTATTATAATAAATGAATGGTATAAAGGTAAATACTTTGAATTCTTAGAGAGAAATCTGCTAAAAGTAATCTTATTTTCACCAACTTTCCTAATTAATGTCATGTTGAAGGGAAAATTGCTGTTCTCTTAAAGAGAAATAGGGGCGAAGAGATTGCTATTGCATACTGCAAGTATTATCATGAAGGTGTTATCTCTACGCTCTCACCGACTTAATGCGGATGTGCAAGAGTAAGGGTGTACTGTTATATTTACCACTAATCAGGTATATCTTTATTTGCGTACGAATAGGAACGAATGTCGTTCAGATCAGAACAGTAAACGAGGTGGTGGGGTAGGATTTCAATGCGGGGGGCGCTCATCTTCTCTTGGGATCACATACTGTATGCAGAACCGCCCTGTGTACGTTTCGTTTGAGAAGGCTCGATCCACAAACGTTCTGGAATTTAATTTATACACACTCACACTCAGCCGGTACACACACTCGCATTTATATATGTATTGCTGTGGAGAAGTCCGAAGAGCTGGTGTCGGTAGGAGGGTGAGTCACCCCTATTTGCGAACCCTCGCCCCCTCGCCCATTTTCACACCGCTTAGGCAGATCTCTCGCGCGCGCTCCCCTCATCTTTATCTGTGTATCTTTCTACCACAGCGATATCATCCCTCATGTTTGATCCTCCTCGTATTCCCTCAGATCTTCTACGGGTAATTCTCCACTGATTGCCGCCATATAATACTCTCTCTGCTAACAATCCGCCATTCCACCAGCCCCTTGTCGTTTACATATTGACTCGATTATTTAAAAGAAATAAAAAGTAGAAGAATTTGAATCTTGAACCAACTGCTTATTATAATATATATAANATATGTATATACCTATATATCTGTGTGTGTGTGTGTGTGTGTGTGTGTGTACATAAATTGACGAATAGGAAATTGAATTATATATATACTAGATAGCTGCAATTGGCTACGATTATTACTGTTTTTTTGTTTCTTACTTTTATTTTTCTACATTTAAACGTGATAGAGAAAAGTATGGAAGTTTCGAAAAGTTTCTGGGATTTGTCCTTATACCTTCCATTGCTGCCTGTAGACAGCAGACTCTTTGTGGTGAAATGGGACGTGCCTCTAGAAAAGACACTTTTATTTCACTACTAGTTTTGCGTCCTTGGATATTTCTCTACAAGCTTTAACTAAACTACACACTAGATATGAATCTTTCGCTACGAATGTTACATCAAAATAGGGAAGAAGCTGATGGATATTTGGATAGATAGGTGGATGTACTTGTATATGGATCAGTGGATGGATGAATATATATTGTATGTGTGGATAAATATATGGGGATGGATAGAGGGCTTGGAACATATTTGATGAATTGGTGGATAGAAGAGGAATATATTTTTAGCGTCTCAAATGCCGAAGATATAAAGATTAGAATATTTCATAAGTCACATTATAATACTATTGTGGATATCTTAACGTTCTAATTGACTTGAAGGTAAAACAGTTTAGATATAAATATTATTCTAGAAAAATAATCATTTTACTGATGATTACCACTTGCTGTTATTACAGTGAGATGTTCTGATAAACGATAATCTTTACGCTGGAGAAATTAGACAGGGTTTCGGCCAGGATGAGAAAAATAAAATACTCCAAAATTGTTGGGTAATTATTTTATTATTGCCGACGTTTCGACTAAACTTAACAGGGCGATGGTGTCTTGGAGATCTCTCCAGACATCACTATCGCACTGATGATGACTTACAAGTCGAAACGTCGGCAATTATAATATAGCTACCCAACAATTTTGGAGTATTTTATTTTTCTCATCCAGGCCGAAACCCTGACTAATTTCTCCAGCATACGCTCGACGGCCAACGAACCTCCAACCGATAATCCTTACATTTCCAACAACCGTATTTCTGCACTGGTAAAAATATTTGATCTATGATAAATTAAATATGACTCCTGCCATCTCTCGAGGTGTGAGGCGGTTAGTTGAAAAAATAATGTGTTGTTTTGATTTATATTTATGTAAATATTTATGGGAATTGTGAATTTAACTGTACTTTAAGAAATATTTTCTATCAAAATTTCTAATAGGCGATATTTATGACTCTAAAACGCAAAAAAAAAAAAAAAAAATCATTTGCACTTGTATATTTCATGACAAAAACACTATTTTAATTTGAGCAGTGAAGAAAAAAGGTAATGTAAATAGTAATAATGTTCGGCACCAGATCTTTAATCTATTTAAGTTAAAGTTCAAATTTTATCAAATCATTGCGCTTTAAGATCCCTAAGCTGATTTTTCTATTACTAATGTCTATTAATACAAAGCATTAAAGCAAAAATCTCTGAATTTTCACAGATTTATCAGTCTTTTTGTGTATGTTCAAGAGGTCAGATCGATTTTTATATGTAACAATTAAATTCAAATTACAAACAACCCTAATGGATTAAAGAGCTGGAGGTACTTTAAAGCTGGGGAGGCAAATCGGAAAATACAGTTTTTTTCTCAGCTTTTTTAGAGTCCATATTAATATTTCATATTAGTGATACTTAATTATTGTATGTTACACAATTAATTTAAATAAAGAAAAAATCTTTGTCGATAAATTCTTAAATATTTACATTTATAGAAGTGTTTTACTTATTTATATAAGTGTTTTTATTTATATAAAACCAATTACATGGGTTTAATAGGTTAAACCTCCCTTACCCTTCATCTGATTTCAGTTAAATATACATTTTTCTAACAGCTTACGATAAGATAGACAATTTGTTTGTAATATTTTTAAAATAAGCGGGTCCTCCCATCCCTGAAAGTTTATATTCTTATACATTTTCCTCAACATACATTTTCAGAAAATGTTTTTAAAATTTTTATTTTAATAAATGTTCGCAACATAAATTTTAATTTCTACACATTACGTAACGCTAATAACGAAGATTTAACCATTTCGACCCATCGGATCCGACTTCCCTGACCGTTACTTCGGCTCTAGCTAATTCAGCTGTTTACCAAAAAAAAAAAAAACCTAAAGTACTGAGTTAGTTTTTTTTTATTTAAGAAAATTACACATTCTCGAGAGCGTACAGACTGTCACACACACATATACATTTGTACCACTCACATGTCCGCAAGACATTCAGTATTTGAGTTTCTTACAGGTTCCAAAATTGGCATATAAAGACCTAAAAAAAATTTCTATTTCTTACGGAAATCTGCTAAAATAGCTCATTGTGGCTTTTAGGCCGTTAAATTTAAATTGAAGCTTTTATTAAACCTCCAATCCTAATTGAACATGTTCTGCAGAGCTAGTTGTTAAATATTCTGTATGCAATACATAAATGGGTTCTTATTTCTATGGCTCTTACTAAAAATTGAATACGCTGTAGTAAAAATAGCTTTTTCCTTACCACTCGATTTTTCACTTAACTGATTCAACGGTCAACAAATTAATCTCCACTTCTAATTTAAAAGTAACATGGCAAATACAATTGCGAGAAACTGAAAAGTGGCGTACAGAGCTCCACACCACACGCACATACGCATATAAAATACTGAATGCCATTTTTGATATCCAGTAGAATAGATTGGAAAAAACATCGGTTATATGATAACAACTTAGATTGCTACATTCCGTGAGAATTCCTTAATAAAATTAAAGCGAAGATATTTAAAATCAATATATGTTTCTTTGCAACAAAAATTTTAGGAATTACATTTTATTTCAATTAAATTAACATGTCATGTTTTGCATTAACTTTGTGTAATCTGTACTCAGGTAAAAGGTTTAGTGTCTACCTTTCTAGATTAATCCATTTAATTTAATATTATTTTTTTTACCTATTGTTCTTCAGTTGATATTACTCATTTTCTGTTTTCTAACATGGTGTTAATGTACAAATAATATTGATTAACTTGTTATTAGTGTAGATGTTTATTTTATATGTTCGACATAAATAAAAAGAAGGATTAAGCGAAGTGTAAATGTCCTTGGCCATTTCCCTCCAGCAGGTCTTCCGCGGAGGATTATGTGAGGAAGAGAAGTCCAGCAGTGAGAGTATATAAGCCTTATTGATCTCCTCGAAGGCTATGCCCACTCCCTTATCGCTCCATCATCGGTGGTTCTCTTCTTGCCGGAGTGGAGTGCCTGCCGACCATTATTTCCTCTGACCATTCTCTACCCTTTCCTCCTCCCACACACGTTATATGTCCTCATTATTACCTGTGGGCCATGCGAGAAATCACTCTTGTGTATGCATAACTTCTTTCCCCCGTTTGAAGGCATTTGGTTTTACTCAATGTACAGTAGTATCATGATCGCTTTTATGCTAGATTCATTAGGGTGGGGAGTCGGTATATGACCTTTTTCTGAATGTTATATAGCAATTTCTTACAACCCTTAGGTTTTTTGGATACACCCCTTGTTACTTCCAAAGGTGGTTTATGAATCCCTCTTTTCAACCCCCAATTCGAAGGAATTACAATGGTAGAGATAATTTTTGAAATATTTTCCTACTAAAGGATGGGGATTGTCTATTCCCACACATAACCTTTAAGGATCTAGCTCATCTGGAAGTTCATTTGAAGGACTTATTTAGTAACTCATCCGTTTATATACTTCAATAACTTGTTAATAGTTTTCCTCTTTTGAACACTTTCTACAAAACATACAACTTTCATAGTTAGAAAGTAGTAATATTTTGTATGTATAAGTGAAGTGTTTTTTGAGATTCTATCAAGGACGGAAAAAACCAGCAGACGGGCAAACAGACAGTAATCTGTACACCCTAAAATGCCAAATTTTTCATCAATCAATTCTCGAAAAGTTAAATTCCATCATATTCCCTCTAGTCTTGTAATGAAAAAAAAAATACTCCAAATACGGAATTAAATTTTTATCGACAAAGTATTTAAATATTTCATAAATGATGAAACCAGAAGAGGTAGTAGAAAGATTAGATTGATCACATGTTCATTATTATGCTTTTTTACAAAGTATTTGTGGAATATAATATATTTAAAATGTGTTTATATTCTATATTATTTTATATTTAAAAGAAAAAATTCTAAATCATATTAGGTATTTTATAAGATATCTATATGATTTTTACGTATAACACATACCAATACATATATATTTAGGAGTGTCGAGCGTCTTCACCACTGCTTATCTTTGATTTCCACTGCCTATTCCTCTTTTAACAGCGAAACAATAATTTATTTTTAGGGTCTGTCCATCATTAATGACATTAAATTAATAAATTAAAAAATTCTTGGAGCTTGGAGTTGACAGCTCATGCTTGTCTTTGCTGCACTGTTGGACAGTTGAAAAGTATCTACGACGATCTATAGAGAAAAAACCAGATTTACTTTCTGCGCTGGAATACCATTTGATTAGTAGTATTAAGATTTTACTAGGAGAGACTGATTTCTCTCTTGCATACTTCCTCCAGACTAAGACCACAGACAGTCGACACACACTCCCTCTTTCCTTCCTAAGTCCTCGGCAATATTAAGGTGTAGTAGGGAGGAGAGAGAGGGTGGGAGGAAGGGGTAAAAGACCACGCCCACCGGCCAACCCCACCACCGCTCTATAGATACATAAATCGGACATAGGAGCATGCGCATCGACTATCTTCCCCCCTCTCTTTAGATATTAATATCGGTTTTTTTTCTTACTGCCTTCCTCAGACTCTCCTATTCCTTCCCCTTCTTCTGAAGCTCTCTTTTCCTGAGTGAGCGTGTGTGGAAGGGGGTTGCGGCGCGCGCAGGACCACCGGCCAGGGGTCAGCCGGTCGTTATAAGGGTGTGGGGGGAAGGAGGAAGAGGGTTGGAGAAGGGGGCAGTAGTAAGGGTGGGGGTGGGGTTCCGTCATAAAAAGGCTTTCAATCCCCTCACGTCCAGCAGCCCCCCCTTTCCCCCACAACTAAATAATAGAGGGTCAGAGGGTGGGTGAGAGTGACCGCTCGATACCACCTTCTTCCCAGCCCGCAATATCACACCTACTTCTTACGTAGGCCCCTGCCTCGCATCGCCGGCCCATAACCTCCTCTGCAGAACAAATCTCTACCCTACTCGCTCGCTCCTTTTCCGAGGAAATTACGTACTTCCTGAATGCAGAGAGCTGGAAGGTACTACAATTCCTTCTGAGAAGAACTACGAGTCTCTATATTAACAGTACAAATTGTTCCTTGCTACCACTGTCTTTCATGAAATTCATAACGTTGAAACTCCTTGGACGATATTGGGATTTAGTATGTGTAATATATTCGTTTGAAATCAGCAGTTTTCTTAGTTGAAGTCTCTATCTTATTAATTAATTTATAAATTAAATACAATTATATTGTTTAAGACCCTCCCTCTCTTTCCCCCCGCATTTGTCTTATTTAAAGGAATTTAAAAATTATGAATCTCAAACAGAGAGTTTCTTTAAGATGTCAATAATCCTATTGAAAGACTTCGTATCATCTTATATCTACCCCATATATTCCTAGATCATCCAAGATATTAAAATTTCATAAATTTTTAATTGTCTTACATAGCTTTCTACATTCAATTTCTTCATATCACATTATATTATAATTCTCTATTATACTAATTTCAAATATTACTGTATTCTCATGACATTGTATTTCTACAGCCCTGAAGATGGCTTACAATGTAAGCCGAAACGTTGGCAGATAATCCTTCATTAAAAAAATACATTTTTTTAATTTGTGTTTTTTTTTTGGATCTACCTCGACCGAACCCCAACTAAAATCATCTTAGGGTTAAAATTTCATATTTTGATAAATTTGCTTCTAGCTATTCATATTTTTTTTATTACTTATGCGTAAATTACGCAAAGGAATAAATTCTAACGAACAGCATACATAGGTTCTAAGATGATTTTAGTTGGTGTTCGGTCGAGGTAGATCCCCAACTAAAATCATCTTAGAATAATATCTACGGTCAACAAACTCTCATTTCGAGCATACCTAGGTGTTCAAGCACTACGCTTATGCTGTAACACCAGAATAGAAAGACTATCAAATCGGTATCAACAATTGAAGTCAGAAACCAAGACTTCCGGTATAATCATTAGCTCAGTGGGAAGTGAGTATACAAGTTAATTGATATTAAGAAATAATTTAATTTCATGTTCATATATACTGCAAAATAGAGCTAAAAATAATTAACGAAAATATTTAATATAATTGGTGGTTGATTGGGCGTCGAGTATTATACTAGAAAAATTAGTCAGGAATTTCGGCCAAGATCTGAAAAATAAATTCCTAAATTGTAGGGTAGTTATATAATAGTTGGTTTAGTTCTGTAGTTTGATGTGACCTTAAACCTCCCTCGGAGATCTCTCCATATATCAATATCGCCCTGATAACGACATACAAGTTGAGTTGAAGCGTAGGCAATAATAAAATAATTACCCAATAATTTTGGAGTATTTATTTTTCTAATCCTGGCCGAAACCCTGACTTTTCTGAAACCTGATTTCTCCATTGAAGCAGATAACCCATGTTTATATAAAGGTAGATTTGAATAAGAGTAAATGGGAAATTTAATATTAACAAAAGACTTGGAGAACATTGAGTTTATGCTCACTAAAGTCTTCTCTAGACAGGCAAGAAGATTTAGTGGCGAAACACTCAACCTCCATACTCACGGTTGTCCATTTCTTCCTTTCTTCTATAATTTTCTTTAAAATGTTATAGGACACAATAGTCTGAAAATTACTTTTTACGCCTATTATATTTCATAACTTTTTCGTTACTCAAATAACAACAAATATATTACGATCATAAATCTTCGTCCCTCCTCCCACTCACTCACGTCTAATTTCAACCAAAAATGAATAAATTTATGAACTTGACCNAAATTTAAATTTTGGTCCTCCTTCTTAAATAAATAATAAAGCGGATAACAAATTAATAAAAAACTTAAATGGAAAATATGAAATCATTATTTTTAAAATAGTGAACGCTAGAGCGCGTACAAAACAGAGAGATGAGTATAAGACCATAGCTTCTCCGATGCAGGATCGAAAGTCTATTGAAATTTTTGAAAAGTTGGATTGTGGTGGGACTTGAATAGCTTGATTTGCCAATGGAAAATTTACAATTAGTATTAAATAGTTTTGAAGAATGAAAGTCTGACTAGTATGAATTGTCAACACTAAGTCCTGAGAATTAATATATTTATTTATGTCATCAAGGATGGACAGGGATACAAAAAAATATTGTTTTAGTTTTACAAAGGATTTATCTATTATAGAGGAATAGATAGTGGGGATCAAAGATAAGCAAACTAAACTGGGTCTAGACTATATGCATATTTCATACATAAATCTTATAGAACTAGATCGAATACCTGGTATGTTTTAGAATTCCTATTTGTTATCATAAAATGTTAAAGGGTACACATAGAGTGAACTCATTTAAAATATTTTATATTCCACGAAATCTTTTTAAAATACGCATGATAACGAATGTCGTTTCCATATTTAAAAAGGTTTACATATGAATATTTCCACTATTTCTCCTGATTCCATTATTTACGAAATAGTTCTTGTGAAGTCTATAACTATATAGTCTTTCGTTGTCCAAGTGAAAGAACTCTTAATAAAACTGGATAATTTACGCCAAAGAGAGGTTCAATCAAACGCACGCACATATACATATATATACGTAGTTTACCAACCATTACATTATATGGACTTGTTCTTATACAGTTGAAATCAGCCGAGGGAAAGGAAGGGGATAATTATAGTACATACTACATATAAAATTAAATTTATTCTCTTTAATTTTTTTTTTAAATTCTCTAGATACGTATTTCCTGTAAATTAAAAGTTGACCAAAGTGAATAATAACATCGTATTTGTTAACATTAGAGTAATGAAAAATTTTGTTTAACTTAATAAATATTGTAGGTAGTTCTGAAACATTTACCTTCCGGTAATATATTTACAAAAATAGTATATATTCTCATATGTTTAGGAATTAGCCGGGATTAAGTTTTATTTTAAGGTTTCTGTTATCAAATCAGGTAATTTATGTTGATTAAACAAGTCGCTCGCTGCACTACGCTGAAACGTTGAAACGTAGTAAATCTCTTTAGTTTGATAAAAACGGTGAAGAAAACCTCTTTCATAATGACAGTAAAAACTCAATTCATAATTCATTGGAGAATAAAAATACAAACTACAAACATTATAACAATAATACATATTTCAATAATTTTTACGATTAATGTTATAATTCATGACAAAAATGTGTTCAAAATTAAAAAAAAAAAAAAAAATTGTTTTTATTATCTTTTGGCTTACATCGTAAGCCATCTTCAGAGGTATCATGTAGGCGAGAGGTGTTGTCAAATGGATCAAATATTCACGACGGACCACCTTCATAGCCCTGAAGATGGGTAACAAAGTAAGCCAAAACGTCGCATGTCGGTAGATAATTAAAAATTAATTTTTTTAATTGATTTTTTTAATCAACCTTGATCGAATCCTCGCAAAATCTCTGCTAATAAACTCCACGGCCAATTACTTTTCATTTGAACATTAATTAATTACTTTGATTTATTAAAATGAGTGTTAGCCTCCCTTTAAACCACTTAGGATGATAGACAGAGGGGCTATCTACAGGTTGCCATCCCATTCTAAACATCCATGGCTCAGGACAAGCCTGTCCAGGACGGGATTCGAACCCGCAGCGCCAAGATTCCGAGACCCCATGGAGGATTCCATAGCGCCCCTTGATTTATTCTTGAATGACAACGATTCGCAGCCATCTTCAGGGCTGATAGCAGGAAGTGTTTGACAAGTCATACCAATAAGTTTAATTTTTATTCTGACTCATACACCACACGGTCAATTACCTTCTTCCATTCATTCAATACATCAATACAGTACAATGAATTACTATGAATTACTACTGTGTAATAAAGCAATGAAAAGTACATAATAGGATGTAAATATATACATTTTTTCTGTGGTTATTGTATCTCATTGTATATATTAAGATGTACAAATAAAATAACATCCTTAGTAGCTTACCTTTTCTTCTGATTGTTCTTTTCGAAACAAAAGATTAAATGGTTAAATCGGAACAATCAGACAAGCTTTGTAAGAAAATAGGGACACCATTTTATGAATTATAATGAAACGCCATGGAAGTCTTACAATACTAGAGGTTTGGAGGTAAGGAGCTGATGTGCCTATTAAGGGGCTAATCTAAGGAGGCGTTAGGAACGGTCAAGCGAACCTTGGCGGAGATATTGCTCCAGATGTTGGAGGGTGGGCTATTGTCAATGGCTGAGGGCAATTGCAGTCAGCTCTCAGAGGGTAATTAGAGCTACCGCCCTTTGTAAATCACCGCCTCATCCTACTACATCCTGTCTCATGGCTAACGTCTTCGCTCCTTTGCCACCTAGTACGGCAAGAAAACCTAATTACTCTGCGACTGGCCAATGGGAGGGTATCTCCTGTGTTCCGAGCAAGGCCTCACGGTGTTAAATTCAGTCGATGTTCGCTCTTAATAAATTTTAGGTTCCTGGCGAAAATCTGAAGATACTCCATCTTAATGCGCCATGCTTCATTGAATTGGAAGACAGAGGATGAGGGGAGTAGAACACGCAGATAAACGTATTTTTCATGTTTCTTTAAAGTAAATGATTAATTACTTTTTTATAGTCGAAGAGGTCATTGAAGAGAGCAAATATTGTCAATGGGGCTGGCACTAGACCGACCAAAAGATCTATTGTACATCCACTGATAAAATTGGAATAAGGTCTGATATTCTAGTAAAAGGAGTGCCCGTGGGCCAATAACTGGTATGCTTTACTTTCATGCTGTGGGTTCTAAGTTCGCATCCTTGTTCCCTGTCCTTTTCTCTGCAATCTTTTCCTTAACAAAGTGGGCTGCAGTCGCTGCGGCAGTGAACCAGAGGAATGAAATATACTCTTAACTGCTGAGATGGGAATAGCGTTTTGCTGGCGTCGCCTGAGATGTAGGAAAAAGGTTATGTTCCCCCGAATCGAGGAGATCCATGATGAGGTCGACGGTTATCTTGGGGTCGGGAGCTGAACTAATTAATCTTCTCGTAAATAATACTTGCAAAGGTAGTTAGCAGGGTAGTCAGAACAATCTGTGTAAAAAGTGGCGTTCCATAAATATCTTGAACTTAGTTCATTATCTAAGTAATCTAAATATGTTTATGTAATACAGCTGCCATTCTGAGTGATGAGGGTTATGTTTGATAATGTTTGATAACATGTGTTAAATGTTTTAAGTGTTAAGGATAAACGTCTAAATTTCAGCATGTTTACTTTATTTACTATTAAATGAGCGAGATTTTTTTGGTCCTTAGGGTGAACACCACAAATATTACTAAAACAAAACAATTTTTTTTTTTTTTCAAACAGGATCTATTGAGACTGATAGCAGATATTTGACTAATCCTTAATTTATGCAAACAGAAATTAGCGTACATATTACATTTGATTACTTGTGCGAGCATAAAAAGTCTTGCTGTAGCGAGCGTAATATTTAGTAAATAGCAATGAAACTCATAAATTATTTGTTCCTTGTTAAAAAAAAAAGTATTTTAAAACTAAGAAGGGTGGTTTCCATTTAATTTTGAACCTATAATTCTCATTTAATGGTTTTTAATGCGCAATTAGTTGTTCAATTCTAAACTAACTGTTAAAAACTTATACAAATTATTATACCACAATACAAATTGATAATGAAATATATCTGGACTCACGGACTTGATTTCTGGGGTCCAGCCAAACAATCCTACCTTAATCGGATGAAATCCTTTCAATTTACAAAGTTCTCTGATATATCCCTAATATATTCTTGTAGTCTTTTTAACTTTCATTCTTGGAAGCTAACCTTAATTTATAATTTTTCGTTGAAGTTTATCTTTGATTGTTATAACCTATTTTTTAAATAAAATTTTCAAAGAGATTTGTTAAGAGACATTATTGAGAAGTTGCCGTAATTTAGAGAATTATCTCCGTAATTTAGAGAAAAGTTATTAAAAATATTATAAAACATAACAAGTGTTTGAAGCAATTATGTAAAAAATTGTGTTATTGTGTTGACTCGTGTGACACGAGGGGAGGTGTTGTTATCAACAGATTCTAAACATTTGTAACACTAGACAAGCGTTTATTTCACGATAAAAGCGTATATAAAACGGAGCTCGAAGTCGCAACATTAGGATTGAGAAAGAGGTTTAAGAAAATATTTAAGAACATTAGTTGTAATATACAGATAATTCGTGGATGACTATATTTGAGTCAGTATGGGAGGAGGTGAGGGGAGTGTGGGAGATGGTGATCAAACTTTAAAACCCTCAAAATCTTCCTTATTATTAGTATTAAACTATTTCCAAAACCTGGAAAATCACCACATAACCTACACTTTCAAAGGTTTTCGAAAAAATACTCTAAAAACGAATGATGCCTTCCATTAAACCCTTAAATATCCTCCCAAATCAGTTCGGCTTCAAAAGTAAGCATTCTTCTGTCTAGCAAGTGTTTCGCGCCCTAGACTACATTTCCTCTTTTCTTGAGCGCTAAGAGTACTGCCCAGGAGCTTTTTTTGGATGTTTCCCATGATAAAGTCTGGCACAGTGGTTTTTTGTTCAAACTGAAATCCATACTTCCTAGTAACACTTACCTTATCCTTAAGTCTTACTTATCCAACCGTTTATTTAGGGTTCGGCAAGGATTAGATTACTCCGACTTCTACCAAGTTGAAAAGGGAGTTCCTCAAGGTATAGTGTGCTTGGACCTATCCTATTTATCCTGTACACTGCTGACATCCCTACCGATCCAAGTACCCTTTAAGCTCTATTTGCAGACCAGAAAGTTATCCTATCCTCCCATCCCGATCCTAAAACTGCTTCTAAAAAGCTACAAGATCACCTCGAAAAAATCAAACAATGGTGTGGCAAATGTTTAATAAAAATCAATGAAGCAAAATGCTTTCAATATAATTTCCAACTGCGGAAAAAAAACTTCCCTGAAATTATGAAATTTAACAATATTTCTTTACTACATTCAAATTCCGTTCGTTACCTTGGATTCCATCTCGACTCACGACTTACATGGGGAGAACATACTAAAATTAAAAGACAAGAACACAATGGGCAATATGGACTTCTATACAGACTCATGAATAAGAAGTCCAATCTTACGGTAGAGAACAAACTGACGCTCTACAAAACCTTATTACGACCAATCTGGATTTACGGAGTAGAAATCTGGGGTGCTGCCAAGCCTTCCAACATCCAAAGAATCCAGTCCTTTCAATCCAAAACCCTGAAAAAAAAGCAACTTAATATCCTCGGAG
>KZ808363.1:53561-67879 GCA_000696205.2 Oncopeltus fasciatus
ATAAATTGTAATAAAAATATAACAGAAAATATTAAAAAACGATATTTAATCAACATCGGGCAATAGATAACCCTAGGCAAATAAATGTAAGTCTATTGACTCTGTAGCTTGGAATGTGTTTTTAAGTCAATTTTCTTCTACAAATGATAAATTAGGGCATGTGTTTCAGCGCTCAACATAAAATTTTGTCATAAAGAGAGAGAATGAGAGAGAGAAAATGTTGGATGGGGGCGTCCATCTATTTCAACCGTGGTCGACCAACTTTTTTACAAGTTTATTTTACATATTTTGAAACTATTGAACCTAAATTAAGAACAGACTGATGTTTTAACAATAAAATTAGCTTGCCTTCCTAAGAAATCAGAACAACAACAATGAATTTTGCCAATCAATTTTTATATTTAGTGTCCAAAATTATTTTTGTAAATAATTTTCTGGAGAAGAGAAAGCAAGTAATATGCCTTATTTGATAAGTAATATGACGTATGTTGATATGTAGTATTAGAGTGTAACAAAAGTAGTAGTAGAGAGTAACAAAAAAACCAAAAAAAACCTCTCTCTCAAGAGATAAGTAAACAAATTATCTAATGTTAAAAAAAAAAAAAAAAAAAGAAAGTCATCTAAATACAAATGGCGATTCAGACATTTATGTAAAGGACGTACACCATTTTGCACATTGAGTATTCTATCGCTTATGAGACCCAGTAAGTCTGCGGATCAGTGTGGATTGTCATGAACAAAATTTTTAAATGAAAATAAGACTTTCATTTAAAATATTTAGTGCGGCTCTCAACTATGAGTTGCGAGAGACAAAACATACACATTCCTGAGAAAACATTTTGAACATTATGGCAGAAATCTTTAAAAAAACAAAAAAAAAACACTTTTATTTTCAGTCAGAATTTTACTTATTCTTAATATAGAAGTAGTATATGATGTTTTCAATAACTAATAATTTTTATTTATAGATAATATCGTTCATTATAGGTGTGTTACTGATAAAAGCCATTTGCTGTATTTTAATATTATCCACACAGTATAGACATGGTATGAACATGAACAAGCTCAATATTCTGAACTTGGGCATTAAATTCTGTCCAAGAGTATAATTATACTGTAAATCTAATGATATCTTAGTTACGAAGGACGTAGGAAGATGAAGGAAGAAGAGAGAGTGTCCATTGAATGCCTTCCTCGAAACCCGTCGTCATCCACCCCAGGCCCTCGTCTTGGTAAATGACATTCACTACTCAAATGGATAAGCCCCAAACAGAGAGGAGTTAACATACTGGAAGCAAGCCTACATAAAGTGGCATGTCGGTGTGGGGTTGTGTTGCAGAGTGGGGGGCGGGTAATTAAACGGCCCAGACATATATAACAGGTAGAGAGCGTAGCCCGCGGTCTGCCCTTAGTTTGGGTCCTAGGCTTGGGCTACATGGCCGGGCCTAACCTCTCACGGTTATATACACCCGAGGGCTAAGTTTGAGGATTTGTGAGGGCTTCCCGGGGTGGGGCTTGTTATCAAATCCCTCTACCTCGCTACTGCCTCTCCTAACTACCCCCGCTCGCTCTAATTGTAGTATTAACTAGTGTTCAGCCTCAATCTGTGTACCGACCCTTAGTAGTCGCCCCTAACTTAGGTAAACTCACCGGGAGCCGCTTTAAGTCTCTGGAATAGCCATACAATTTTCATTTCTTGTATTTATTCGTGCCTAATTTTTCTCATTGCTTAGATTTATTATTAGATCATTGCAATCATATTTAGATTGCATTTCGACTAGTTTCCAATATAGTCATAGTTTTAATTTATTTTACTTGTAGATCTGTTTTCAACGTTGCTTGTTTTATTTCTCTAGTCACTGGCTACCTTTTAGTTATTTCATATTAAAACAATGTTGTGCAATAGTATGTGATGATCCATTTACCGTTCAGAATCCTCCATTTTCTAATTCTAAACCGTTAAATATATATGTTATGTATGTATGTATATGCTAAACATATATGTGTATATTTGTTGGGAACAAATATCTGCATGCCTAATTCCTCATTTTTAAGTAGTGATGGTGAGTAGTTGGCATTTTTATAAATATTGCGCATAATTTTGAAATATCTTTGCCCACTTCCGAATTTCTTTAGTGCTTGTTAACATAATACCATTTTTATAGATTCAAACGCTTTTTAAAATTCGTCAAACATACGTTGAAGATGAACATTGGTTTCATAATCAAAGTTAGAAACGAGCTTGCCCTCTAGGTTGATTAGAGACTTAGAAAAGTCTAATATCTTCTCAAGTCTATTACATATAGTAGAGTTATGTTATATATATATANCACTAAGACTACTCTTTTGAAAAACTGGACAATAATGGACCCAACAGACAGAGTATATATATATATATATGTATAGTTCAAGAGTCTGTTGGGTCTATTGTTGTCCTGGCGTTTTTCATCAATCTTCTTCTGAGTGGAAAATGCAAAATAGTTTCTTAATTACTTCAATAAAAACACGACCTCCATATTCTCTATATTTAATATGTACTCCATTTTATTTGCTTTAAAGTCCAATTCGTTTTTTATTCAAGTATCTCTAGAATATCCTTGGTTTATCATTATGAGTGACAAGTGACCCTCTGCTTGTAATTTAAGCTGTTTTTATATAGGTTTCTAGCACTCTTAAAAACTGATCTACCAAAAAATGTTCAAAAATGTTTTCTCTAAAGGAAGAAGAAATTTTTTTTTTTTTAAACTATGCATTTTTTCCCCTAATATCTCTGTCAATATAGATCTCACTAACCAGTTATTCATCCTGAAATAAAAGCAATTCTGAAATGTTGCTAAGCAGTTCTGTCTATACTAAAATTGAATATTGAATTGTTATTTTTCAAGGCACGCTTGGTTAATCAAGTTGATGAAGCGTTTTGATATTAAGCAAGGGCAAATTAAAGTTTTAAATGTTACATTTATTGCCAGTTTATTTAATTTGAGATCAAAAAGAAAAATATGGACATTTTTCGTTCAAATACAATTTCTACCTATAAATGACAGATTAGTGGTATACCTTATTGAGCCTGAACATAATCAAATAACCAGTAAGAAGTCCTTGATGAAATCATTCAAATATCGAAATAAATTTAATAAAATCTAAATAACCCAAGGCTCCAAGTGTAAACCTCTAATCAGAAAGAAGTACATAAATTGCTTAATCTATAATAATAAAAAAGTTTTTTTTTTTGGCAAAATAGTTTATATGGATTCGGAATATTGGCTCTTACTTTAGAAATTGCAAATTCTATATCCCTAACCTATCTTTCCTCTGAACCTAATTTTTAATCGTTCGGTGTTTGATTGTTTTTTTTTTTTTGCCAAATATCAGCTATAAAAAATTTTGAAGTTTATCATCTATGATAAATCCTGCTTCATATCAGGCAACATAACTTTATTTAACCATTATACAATTTTTTTTCGTATATAGCATTTTTATTTAATTTACATTCTTGAAGTTTTAATTTGTCTCTGTAGTTTTTATTTTTTAATTTATTTCTATTTTGAATATTAAAAAGGCAAATCACACACACACTCACACACACACATATAGATATTTACCTTATATTTAATTTATTCTTATTATGTGTGAATGAGTGTGGATGTTTATTCATACGTTGAATTTGTTTCAAAATACCAGTACACATAAAAAGTAAATATTTAACTTATATATTTATTTATTATATACTTCGAAGTATATCTGTATGTGGTGGTAAAAAAGTATGAGTGTATAAGTCTCTTTAGCATATTTTTAATTCACACGATGGGTGAGTTTTGTGTGTGTTTCTGTATATTATTATTATATAAATGCTATTATTGTTTAATTTTATTTATTAGGTTTACTTTCAGTCTAAGAACTCTAATTTAGTACAGTAGGAACCTTCACCCATTTAATAAGTAAATTGGGTTTTTACTTAAAAGTGTAAGTATGATGTCGTTTTAACCCCAATATTTATTGCCCCTCAAAAAAAGCAATCCTATCCTTCCCCACTATTAATGGATTTATATTGAAAACTGTGATGTTTTGTATTTGATATACACAAATATGTGATTACTTATCACATTTATTCACTTTCTTTAACATAGTAACAAATGAGAATCAACAGCAAGACTTAAAAATATTAGAATATTAGGATATTGTTTACATAATTATTACATGCAGTCTGATTTAGGACACTTTTTTATTTTAAAAAATCTATTATAATAATATATTTAAAACATTCAGCTTAAAGGAAGTTGGTAGGCGTCAAATCGGACTAGTAATTTTGGATAATGGAGTCGCCACTCCTCTTTTGGTGTATTTCTGGAGCATAGATAGTTATTCAGAAGAAGCCAAAGGAAGCTGACTCTGATTGCTTTCATATTGATGCTTCTGAAGCCAAACTTCTCCATGATTCCAGGATTTAATCACCAAGACAAACGATACCCTTCAAGTTAAGGTGAATTAATGAAATATATCATCTATATCAGCTGCTCTCCCAAGAGAGTAAATTCTTATCTTCAAACGGAGAGGTTTTTATTCTTATCTTTCTTCAAGAGAAATTGAGAAATTAGGCTTTATAGTAACTTAAAAAATATATTATTTTATGCCAATATATTTTTGTATACATCTTATATACATTTTTCGAAAAAGCTAGACTGATTCACTTCAGACGATTTCAACATTTCGCCAGAAAGAGTAAAAGAATCAACATAAGAAAACAGCCAATATATATATATATTCATGAAATATATATGATAAATTACAATACTTTGCCAAGGAATAAATTGCTGCTATAAAAAGAAAAAGGATATCTTTATCAATTAACAAATCTGGGTTCAGTTTTATAGCACTAAACTAAGTACATCGCCCACTAAAATGGGAAAACGTGTTTTACTACCCCTCGACACTTCAGGTAATTCCCTTCTGTGTATCCAATTTCCCTCAATAACGGACTCGGAATTTCTTTTACTATTTTGAAGCATAAAGCTTGATTTAATAAAGTTGAAAACCACTTACTGTAACTTCTAGGCTGTCGAATTAATATGTACGGTACAGTTACATTCCTACTCCAAAATTTCTTTATGATTACCCTAAAATAATTTATTTTTCCAGCAAACTTATCTGTATTGACTTACATAACTTTAAACTAAATACTTATGCCCAATTATTATTTTAGATTGAAAAAACTTCTTGGTCTTGCAGCTTGACATTTTAGTTAATCCCTCCCTCACTCGTCCAGAATTCGTTGTGTAAAAAGCTTTTAACCAATTTACATTTAAATTATTATGTCGAATTTCATTATGAATACGACTAATTGTGTGCTTGCAGGTTAAAAATATGGTAAAATCGTACTATCATTTGTACTAATAGAACGTTTATGACCGTGGAGATAATAAGTAGAGAATTTGTTAAGATTCGGTCAAAGTTGGTCCAAAAAAAAAAAAAAATACAATTATTAAAAAGGTTTCATTACTCTTAACTAAACATTATGTCCGCAACATGAAAAAAATTCTTAAATACTATTAGCCCAATTTCGTTCCATAATGCACTTAGTCTTTCAATTATCTTTACGAATAAATTAAGAGATATTAAACCGTAATAAAATGGATTACAGAAACTTTCTTAGGTAAAGATTTCCGAAGGAAGAAGGTTACTTAAACTTTTTTTTTATATTATGGAGAATTTCGTATTTAAGCGAAACAATTGCAGGTTGAGGGTTTCCCATAAAGCAATTTAGTTTAAATTTCCTCCTGTATGTTTAAATGATTATGTACCCACTAATATGTCGAGAGGGAACTAAAGTAGCAGTCTACAGGAGTACTTTTGTGCCTGTACTTAGTTGGCGGAAAAAAGGCGGTCTTTAAGAGAGGTAGAATTTCCATGAGGCATTTGTCAGATATGGATTGCAGAAGGAAGTTAAGGATGCTTTGCAGAAAGAAGTGGAGGATGCTTTGCAGAAGGAAGTGGAGGATGCTCGCACGGTGGAGGGTGGTTGGCTTATGACGATGATTTGTCTCTTACAGCTTTAAGAAGGCTAAGCCGTAATTGGAGAGAGATTAGGTCACTCTTGGGGGCAGAGCGTCTTGAAGAAGGCTCTTTACAACTGATCCCCATACTGCTGTAGCAGGAGGAAGAGAGATAGGACAATGATGATGATGATTAACTATTTGTGATGCCTCGGAACATTTTTCAGGCATAGTCATGATTACAGAAAGAGCATAGTCGCCAACATTGGACAGAGCGGACAGTTGTATATCGCCATCTCCAGGAAGTTCTGACCTCTATAAGCTTTCTCTAATCATGAATAACATATGCATAGGCCTGCAAAATATAGCATCACATATAGATCATCATCATCATTGTAAAAAAAANATTCTCTGTACAACACCTTTTTAAATTACAGAAGGGAATTTAGTTTATAATTTTTCATTTATTGAGAATATCTTCCTTAACGATTTATACAATATCAATTATCAATCAGTCTAAGAGGAAAACGAGAGGGTCACATTATAACTCTTTTAAAAATTAATTAAAACTTACCACTTATATATATATATATGGTATATTTAAGAATATAATTTCGAATTCATCTATTGAAGAACTCAGTGTCGATTGTAGAACGGGTGATCTAATTTTGAACGAGACCAAAATTTATAATTTTAATATCGTCGTCATTTTTTGAGTTTCGAAAAAAGTTTATAATTTATACTAGGAAGAAATTTACTAATGCAAAAAAATTTTACTGGATGTTTTCTACGGCTTTTAATTTACATTTCTTATTTATTCTCATTTATTTTTATTAATGAAACAAGGAATATCTGCTTAAATTGCACAGCTCTTGCGTGACATACTTTTTACTTATACCAATACCTTATGAATCCTCTTTCTAATATAATGTTATGTAATCTCACGTAAAATGTTATACAAGAAATGCAAAGAGAGCCAGAAATGAATCTTCATTTTTATTTTGACCAGTATAGCGTAAGTTAACATATTTGCTTTATTTAAGCAATAATGAAATCATTAAATAAGTAATGAGTATCCCCTGACTTTTTTTAAAATCATTGTTTAGTGATTTTAATGACTAAAAATTTTAAAACTATGAAATTGTATGATAATTGCTCTTGCTTTTTTTTTCATGAGCACAATATTAATAATCTCATTTGTTCAATATTTGTGTGATACTTAGTGTCAATTTCTCAGAAATATTCGAGAAGAATTGGAAAATACAAATGTAGCCAGGTGAAAGTTATCTGAGCAAGAGAAAAGTACACGAGGAAAGATGATGGCGGAAGGTCCTTCCTCGAAGGACGAAGGAGTACGGTCTGAATATCAAACTCAAAGGAGGCCCTAAGGTGATTTCCTTCGGACAGAGGCCCTATGAAAGGTTAATGTCTCCAGGGCGGACATTGGCGATTCTCTCTCTCGTGGGGAGCCTGACCGGCTATCCCTTTGTAAGGGCTCGAACGTCAACACGTACAACATCTGTAAACATGTTCTCCTCTCCCATTTAAAGGAGGAGATTGCTTTTCCTTCCTATCTCCCAATCGCAACCCGCCAGAGAGAGTCTACACGCCAAAGAGGACCCAAGATTTTTTTTCTATTCCTCTTTCTCGGAAGATCATCAAGAATTTACCCGAAGTATGTTTTGTGTGTCCTTCGGGTTTTGTGAGTTCTTTCTTACTCTTTCCTGCTTACCCTCTTCTTCTTCTACATACACTCACCCATACACTTTGTTCTTTTAGGGCCTATTCTGTTTTCTTTACCTCTTTTGATTCTATTTATTTTCTCCCCGTATTTGGTCTCGAGCTTTTGCAATTAATCGGCAATGAGTAGACTTAAGCAAGTGAGGTTTATCGCCAAAGTTACTTAATTGGATTTTCGAGTCGTTTCGTGAAGAGGACCCAGCTTGCAGAATGGGATTCCTGGTTCCCTTTGATCTAAGTTTAGAGTCCGTCCATTGAAGAACTCACTGTCTAAATATCCTAAACACGGCCCAAGCTGTAAGCTAGAAATTGGAATTTCCATTTATTCTATTTGTGATACAGAATGCGACAATCGGCAAACATGAAGTAAATATTCGTAAATGACATTATTATATTAAAATGGTAAAATTTATGTAGATTTAAAACTCAATAGAACTTGAGTTTTAAATCTACATAAATTCTTGCATGTGCAGAAAGTGAGAGAGGAAAGTTAAGATTCATTGAAGCTTAAGTAATATATAGAAGCTATTTCAGATAATTCCAAGTCCAAAAGCACAAGTAAAAATAAATTTGGATAATACTTTTCTTCTTCAAAGCCAATAAAAAGGCATTTACATTTTTAATTAGACGGGTGCTTTAAATTTTTAAATTGGTTGGGATAAAATATAAATTGCGGTTAAAGTAACGGAAATAATCCCTAATAAACCCAAAATATCTAGCATAACATTTATTGCTAATACTGAAATAAATTTTTTTTTTTTAAATAGAAGAGTTTTCAGATAAACCTCTCCAATTTATTTGCCTGCACATTAATAACTCAATTTTTCGTTATAATACACTTCAATATATATTCTTATAGATAAAATTTGTAGCTGATATTAATTATTGTAATAAATTAAATATTATTGCAAACACACTGTCATGGTTTCGCTAAGTAACTAATTATTAAAATATAATTTACATTAAACAATCAAAGAAAGAATGGAACATCTTACCTTTTTCAAATAGAATAATAACCCAGTGTACCTAGAATAATGTTATTTTCGCTCTTGTGCCTACTCCATAAACAACTTCAACGTCTTTCTGCCTCCTTTCTTGTCCAACGAGATGCCAACCAATTAAGTATATTCGTGGTATTCCTAAGAAAAATAATCCATCAAAATGACTGGCCATAATAAAGTTCATAACTGGGTCCCTGGTTATTTTTTTAATTAGGTAGTTTCAAATATCAAGTATGAACGTTAATACATGAATAGATAAGAAAAATTTGTTATTATCTGTTATTTACTTCTCTGAAGAAATCCTTTTCCTTCAACGAATTTCCCTGAAAGTACGTATTTGGCTCTTCTGCTCATTTTTGATAGTTCATATTTTGCATTTAATTATAATATCTACAATGGTGTTACATATAGCACGTTGACAATAATGCTGGTATGCCTAAACAAACGCCCATCTTCCCTCTTAGCCACGGACATCATGTTGAAAGAACAAAATCTGTTTTTTCCGAAACATAAACATGTGAAGACATTTTAAAATTTATCCTTACTTTTTAGAGCAGGATTAAAGTGGCACGAATGTTTAGCTTCGAAGAGAAAGGAGCGGACTTATATCACCTATAAGTTGATTAATGCTGAGCCGTCAGGCATTGACTTTATAAAAAACTTGAGATAACCTATAACATTCAGAAATTGTACAATTTTATTTTGATTGGCGTTTCTAAAACTTATAGATTATTTCAAATGATATATCTTGGAGAACGTTTGGTAGGACAGTCTGAACTAATTTCAAATTAAAAATTACTTGTAACCAATCCTTCAATCTCTTCCATCGGGCCCTTCCTTTGTTTTTGTCTATAACTAAGATATATATGAAAGCCTTAATAGAGTATTCTGTATTTAAAATCCTTAAAAGTTTTTAAGGGAGATCAAAATTTACAATATTAATATCTTCAATGCTGTGAAACAGTTTGTTGTTAGACGTAATAGGTGTAAAATTTAATTTTTTAACATTTATTTTATATTAATTGTAAAGAAAACGCAAAAGGCAGAAATTTACAAAAGTAACAATAATGGGTGTGCTCATCCCAGTACAAAGCATAGCCTAGTGGGCCATACATATCTCTTACGTACATTGCTCTCCTTGAATTAATAATTTATTCTTATTTAAATCCATCTTAAATGAGACGCGGGATTCCGCTTAGATTAAGCAGCTCAAATTTTAACTTATTGTCTCTTTCTTTCTCTCTCTCTCTCTCTCTCTCTCTCTCTCTCTCTCTCTCTATATATATATATATATATATATATATATATATATAGAGAGAGAGAGAGAGAGAGAGAGAGAGAGAGAGANCACATAGTAGTAAACCCTCACAAACTTACCAAAACAAGGTACTTGGCATAAAAACTGGCAACAAGTTCTTGCTTGTTACACACCCACTTAACATATAATATCCAATCCTCATCCAAACATAGAAAACATGGATATCCAAAAATGGTGTATACCTGCTTCATTGCAATTTTTGTCCTGCTTTTTACGGAGGAAAATGTACTACGCTTTTCGTTTGCAAGAGGACGACTGCTAACAATTTTCGCGAATTAAACATCCATATTACCATGAAATGTAGTAGCTCAGCGATATAAATTCAGTAAATATTCGGCGGCCATGTTGATTGATAAGTCTAATCTATATTTCAGGATTCTCAATGCGAACCAAATATGTCTGTGTATGTGAGTGTATAGACGCAAAAAAATTGTATATGAAACGACCATATTAATTAAATTGGTGAAAAACTGTCTTTGAAATTTCTTTGAGATTTAAAAAACGCTTAATGCAACCGACATGAATAGCTTCATTTCTTCACAAAAATCTATTAAATTTATTATTATTATATCGTTCTATTGTCCTTTCTTTTTAAATAATCAAAGCATGTACTGCTCTCTTTGTAATTCTGGTGCGTGAGCCTCTCGAACGCCCCCGAAAGAAATAAATAAAAAGGAACAATGAGTCGGATAAAGAATGAGTGGGTCCGGGTGAGGTGAAAGAGATAAAAATCCTCCAAGGGCGAGTTTTATACACAACAATAAGTTTTCCATTAGGTTTTCCCGGAGAGAGAGAGAGAAGTCGCGGATAAATCAGACGGTGGAAATAGCGGCCTGCTCCAGAGATAGGGATGAAAGAAAGGCACCGACCCCCGCCATATATCCAGGGGCAGGTGGAGGGGGGAGTTTTGGCAGTGGGCGCTCTATATTATAGAGCACACGGGGACTACAACTGGAAGAAAGGGCTTTCATAAATCTACCGGTAGCGCTCTCTCCCTGCAGATTGAAGAAATTTAAGCTGTTCATTCTGCCGCGCTCGGGGTGGAAGGGCCTTTAAGAATATTCCTGAGGAGGTGGAAGATAAGGGCGGTGAAGTGCCGCCCCGGAGAGATATTTATGGTTATGTAGGAGAGATAATACACGGGGAATGGCTGCCGTAGATTTACAGCTGGCCTCGGTTAAATCCGACACAGAATAACCCGGAGGCAGGGCATAACACAATTATTTCAGCAGTCCCCCCACTCCTTCTTCTCCTCCAATTAGATATTCACCTCGCATTTGCGTTAATCTTGGGGATTAAGTCCCAGAATTTATTTCTTTTCTCTTCATTAAAGCACCCTCCTGCTTTTCTTCGGATCTCTGTTCTGACAATTTTCTCCTTCTACAAATATCTCTTTCATCCATCAAAAGAAATTTGATTCCATTGAATCATCCGCTTAGTCGAGGCAGGGTGCCTCAGTTATTGAAAGTACCCAATTTAAAATTAATTTAATAGTAATTCAAAATTTCAATGAGGTCCCCATCTGGGTGATTAAATAAGGCGTAGGAAATTTAATTCTGAATCCGCATACTCATAAATGAAAGTTTCTTATAAAACCTTTGTCTATTTTAGAACTAATATAGCTTAAGCTAGCATGGGTCGGAAAAGTTGACACAACGTTCCTTTAAGACCGGAAGGCCTGTTTCAACTAAAAAGTTCTGATGATGATGTCTTATGAAATGTCCTTTGACACCGATTAGGATGCTCTATGAACGATCTTTTTTCCTAGAAATATAATCTAATCAAGTTACTCATTCGGCATAATGTCAAAGATTTTATTATAAAGATGAAAATTTAAGATGGAATTTTTTTAGGTTCAATCGAAAAGCAATTTTCTCCGCCAATGTTTCTTAAGAAACCAATTTCTTTCAGGTTCAGAGATCGTAAAGCTTAAATAAATATATTTTAGTCTATACAGTGCTGGATGTCTTTCACAGAAAGACCTACTTCCCGACTCCATTTTTTTTTTTTTTTAGCTATTAAGTTGTTATTATAATAGAATTTTTGATGTATAAGGANTATATATATATATATATATATATATAATTTAAAATATACATATAAATGTGTGTATGTGTGAATGTGTCTGCCCCTCACCACTTTACAGGCCACAGTTTTAAGTTTTTCCAACTGAAATTCGATATATTTCTGTTAAATACAAAGCAAAAGAAACGTCATAAGCGAGTAAAACATGTTACTCCTTTATAGCGGGCGTAATATTGGATTTATGAGCTATGAAATGGAAACCAGATTTTTCTATTGATATCAGATAAAGAAAATGTATTTAGAAATATAGATCAATTTCGATACAGAAGAAATGCGCATAGTTTACGCAGTTCTTGCACGACGAACTTTTAAATTTTGAGGGGTTACAGTTTTTTCTCTTTCCATACAACCTCGCATACGTCAGTTGGTTTTGTCTCTATTACTGATATTCAACCAGCAATTAATATATAATTAATAAATTTATATTTCATATATTTATAGCTCTGTCTCAGCCAGGAATCGAACCTGGATCTCCTGCTATCCGAGCAAGCGTGTTAGCCAATTACACCACCGAGACTATACAGATAACCTATTACATTCCCTGCACCCGTTCCGGGAGTATAAGCAAGACTATTTCATCTTCTTGTGCTCGAGGCAGTTAGATTTTTAATTCTATTCCCTTGCATTTATTGTTTAAAATTAATGTGGGATTAAATACCCCAAAAAAAAATTATAAAAGATGTTTCTTTTACTATAATCCTACCATTCTACCCTAAGATTTCGGTACCACTTAATGTTTTTACGTTCTGTCTCCTGAATGTTATGACTTTACTTCATCAATCATAAGCATCTCGGAAATGGTTGACCTGTAGCTCCTGGCCGGCAATTCATTCCTTCCTAGGAAGTGAAGGAGGAAGGAGGGCGAGCGACACTGGGCAGTGCACGTGTATATATAAGAGTTAGGTGGGTGTGTATCCAGTAGGCAAGGGGGTCGGCTGATGGATATCGATCCGTGGAGTGTCCACTCGGGGGTCCGGCAAACAAAGGATTACTGTCTACTCTATCTCTTTACTTATTTGTTATTTCATCTTAGCCGGAGGCTGTAGGAGAGGACTTAGGGACGCTCTCACAACATCGCAGCCCGCGGCTTCTATCGCTTCCAGCAGCTGTCGGGAGGAGACTAAAGGAAATCAATCTGGAGGAGATAGGAAGTCTCTCTACAGAGACGGGGTCCGACTCTACAGAAACCCTCCGGCCTTTTCTAAAGAAGAAAAAAACACATGTTGCTCACAGAGAAAGCATCTTCTAGCGCTGAAGACAAAGTTAACTTCGGGGAAACAGCCAGCTACTGTTTGCAGCAGTAGAAGGCCTTATTCAGCCAGTTTTATTTTAGCGATAGTAAAGTCCTAAAAATAAGTAAAGTAGAGGTTTTTCTTCCTTCATTTGTCATCCGTTGCTGTACGTAAAAGGCATTAATGACCCTGGTGGTTGGGAAGCCATTAAAAAAAAAAGAAAAAAAAAGTTTTAAATTAAAAAAAAAACTTTTAAATTAAATTAAATTTTTAACTTTTAAAGCATTATTTGTTTTTCTCCATTATTTCTCTTGATTGATGGAAGATTGGACACCACTATATGAATGCACAGCAGGTAGAACTTAGTATTAGATGAGAATGGAATTAGTTTTAAGAGAGGTAGAATTTCCATGAGGCATTTGTCAGATATGGATTGCAGAAGGAAGTGAAGGATGCTTTGCAGAAAGAAGTGAAGGATGCTTTGCAGAAAGAAGTGGAGGATACTTTCCAGAAAGAAGTGGAGGATGCTTTGAAGAAAGAAGTGGAGGATGCTTTGCAGAAAGAAGTGGAGGATGCTTTGCAGAAGGAAGTGGAGGATGCTCGCACGGTGGAGGGTGGTTGGCTTATGACGATGATTTGTCTCTTACAGCTTTAAGAAGGCTAAGCCGTAATTGGAGAGAGATTAGGTCACTCTTTGGGGCAGAGCGTCTTGAAGAAGGCTCTTTACAACTGATCCCCATACTGCTGTAGCAGGAGGAAGAGAGATAGGACAATGATGATGATGATTAACTATTTGTGATGCCTCGGAACATTTTTCAGGCATAGTCATGATTACAGAAAGAGCATAGTCGCCAACATTGGACAGAGCGGACAGTTGTATATCGCCATCTCCAGGAAGTTCTGACCTCTATAAGCTTTCTCTAATCATGAATAACATATGCATAGGCCTGCA
>KZ808363.1:89700-105700 GCA_000696205.2 Oncopeltus fasciatus
TATATATATTTTTTTTAAGTGTTCTCTCATTAGTTATAATATATGGAAAAGTGTTAATTATAAAAAAGACTAACACGCATAAGGAATAATGATCATAGTTTTCTTAAGTCTTCTCTTCTTCTACAATTTCTTATAATTTTTCTCCTAAGCACGTATAAAGTATAACTCTATTCAAAGTTATATGGTAGCCTAAATAGATATTTAATATTTTAATACAGGAGAATAGTCTGATATTGCAGCAATATCTAAAACAATGCTAGACAAAAATTTTTTTAATATTTAGGTTTAAGTATTTTTATATTTAGTTGAGAAAATAGTTTCTTTATTCAGACTATTCAGTCATTAAAACGAATTTGAAAACTAATAATAATAAAGAAAAATAATCATCACAAATATGAAATGAGATATACGAAAAAAGAGGGGTGATATTTCATTGAGAGAATCATTAACCAAAGAAAATTAGAGAGAATCAGAAAATATTAAATTGGAATGTAATTAGAGATTTGAAATATTTTAGAAAAACTCCCATGACATATAGACCAATTTTTCCTCCAAAAAACTTAATCCCCCCTCAAAAAACAAATAAACCAAGAGCTAATAAAACCTTAGACAAGTCAAGGATTACACTCGCAATTTTAGTATTTTAAACAATTAAAATCTACATGGTATAAGAAATAGTATTGATATTGATGAAAATTGTATTTTTCTTTTAATTAATAGAAATTAATGCATAATACATACATTATAAGCCTAAAATTCAAGATTCTAAAGATTTAAAACAAACCTTCGGAACAAAACATAATAAATACTGAAAGCAGCCGGAAAACAAAATAAAAATAACATTATACAGTTAGAAAAAAAATGAAACTATCGTAGTTATTAAAAAGTGACAAATATTATTTATTAACTTATAGCCAAATATGCTATTTTTCTTTGTTTTGTTTAATATGGTAAATATTTATTTATTTATGGGTCCACGTATTGCGAGGAAGCCGGTATAGTACCCTCCTGCTGGTTACGATGTTACCCTTAAAGTATCGATTGAGGGTCGTAGAGGGATTGGAAGGAAACAGTCCTCATGGCTGATGAGCATGGACCCCTGATGATGGAAGTAGAAGGACTCTTCAAACTGCCTCGAAATAAACAATTTCAATTTCAATTTCATTGTCAAGGAGACTTGAAGTGATATGCAATATTAAAAGGAATGTAATATTATGGAAGGAAGGCTAATATGAATAATTCTTTCATAAATATTCCACAAATCAAGGATAACGTAAAGTAATGCATGAAATGCACTATATGAAAGATTCCACGAACATAATAAAAAAATGTATAGGAAAGCTTCTTGATTCCTGTTATGGTGGTAGAAGTTTGAATTATAATAATAAGCCTAAAAATAAAAAATGCTACTGACTCAAATATTGTTTTAAATGTCTTAATTACAAAAATAAGTGATTTAATATGATTTCTTTATCTAAATTAATTAATTGCATTATTGAAGAGAAAGAAAATTGGAATGTGTGACAGTTAAACTTTTTTATGAAATAAATACAATTGACTAACGTTAGTGGTTTATATAATTACCAATTATATTGTGCTATATAAGTGTGCTATTTTTGTTGTATATTAAGGTAGTATAAGTGATACTATGTTATACAGTATTATATGTATTCGTTACGTGTATAGGTGTTATGTATGTGGGTTTTACTTTATTGCCAAAGTAGTGATAGATAGACAAAAATAATTTTTACTGGAGTTCTTTCGGGATTCGTCATGTAACCAAGAAAAATTTAAAGAAAGGCGAGGTAATATAAAGATGTGGAAGAGACATTTTGTTGTAAGGGAGGAGTAGAGTGGCCCTTGGGCCGAAGAGACCTTTACGATGGCTGAAGGAGTACAACCACCCCCGGCTTTATGGCTTCGGGGGCTCGGACAATTCTTCACTTCCCTTTCCTCTGACAGTTCCCTCCTGAGGAGAGCTCCCATGCAAAATTGACAGAATGTTACCCGAGAGATCTTGCAGATAAGGTCGTGAACCGTCAAAACGAAATGTGCTTACCCTTAAAACTGCCAATGAGAAGCACAATATTTTACATTACTATTGAAAAATTGTGAATTAGATTCCATTAAAATAGCCATTCTTATATTGCTTTTTTTTAACATCTTAATGAAGAATTTTAATCCTTTTTTACACAGCCTAATAATTAGAGCTAAACAACATATCAATTATCCGATTTAAGTGTCAATTCCAGTTCCCTCGTTTTTATGTCCTCTGAATGTAAAAGAAAGAAGTAAAGAATAAAGAAATAAATCGTGAGGCTCCATAATTTCTGATGAGAAATCTTGCAATAAATGCTCATACTTAGCACATACTTAACATTAGCAAATCCTTAGAGAAATTCATGGAAGAAATTCTTGCACAAATCTCATATTTCCCACCTCCGTGCCGTTTGATCAAGAATATTTTATGGTACTTTGATATCATTCTGTTAACTATTGGATGAATTAATTAACGACTGAAATCTCTCGAAAGATATTGGTGGGGGTTTTGCAGGATAATCTAGTTGAAAAATATTTAAAAAAAAGTTTTCTTGAGCTCAAAACTTAAATTTAAAAATTTCAACGCCTAATCTGATAGAATCTGTATTGAAGTGGTACAATACTTCACATAGGTCTTTTAAATAATTATATAAAAATATTACGCTCTAATTAGTAAAATTCGCTTTCTAATTATTTACTAAAATTTCTTAAGCTCTGGGTTATAAAAAGTTATTCTGATACCAGAAACGCTCTGAAAAACTCATATTATCCTAAAAATTACGATAGAAAGTGCAAAGCTATTGGATGAGTAATATTTTAAAGAATAAATAAAACCATTAAACTTTGCGGTAATGGCTTTTGTTTTGAAAGAAAAAGTTGAAATTAACTTAAGATTTTAATTACTTTAATAGGAGGAAATATTAACATTTTTTAGGACGTTGAAAGGATACTATATTATAATGCTAGTGGCATATTACATGGTATTTAATTACCGACATACCTGCATGAATCTGTCGTGATTGGCTGCCTTACACGTTTTGCTGGCTCCTAGGACGTGGAGAAATAACCCTTTATTTAATTATCATAGTACCATCCACCTTCCGCTGAGATAAAAATCATGACATCACCAACTTTTGGGACTCATTTATTTTAATTCTCCATTTGCTGCACTACTACTAATAGCATCAGGGTAATTTTGTTGGAATCGGTTTTGGAATCAGGATGAGTGGAGAGGATCGCTTTGTCATCTGCAAAGAGGGCTAAAAGAGTATTAGGATGAGTAGAGATGTCTGCAGTATAAAGGATAAAAAGGATGGGTCCAAGCATACTGCCCTGTGGAACACCCGCTTTCACAGGGTTGTACTCGGAGTAATCTGATCCTTGCCGGACCCTAAAAAAGCGGTTAGAAAGGTAAGATTTGAGGATTAGGTAGACATATTATCAGGATGCTTGGAAATATGGTCTTGAGTTTATATAATGACTAGTATGCCACACTATTATTTCATTTTAATTATGGATTATTTCAGAAAATTTCCAGAGAAGGAAAATGGGTGGTTCGGACACAATTATAGAGGTAGCTCAGGAAGACAATTACTTTTTGGGGTACAATTTGAAGTATTTGCCCGGTGATAAGGTCATAGCCAGGTGCTTTGCGCTTAGGCAGATGGTTAATAATGTACTTGACCTCAGAAGTTGTTACTGCCTTAATCGGGAAGTACATTAATAATGTTATATCCAGTAACTCCTCAACCTCTGCGCTATAGGACAAATTATTGTGAGATGGTCGGGGTATACCATACGTTGGGTGGTGATATCTATCTCCCCTCCAGCAATTTTTGAAGAGCCTGAAAAGGGTAAACTTGATAGGTTTTCATTCCTATCTGCCATTTCGTTGGCGTGATTGTGGATGGTCGTTCCTTGTGGGGTGCTGGTTGTGCTTGGTTTCTCTCCAACGTCTTACTAGTGGCGGAAGGGAGGGGTTATAGGTGCACCACGACGCTTCCCTTTTCGCTCTCCACTAGCAATCACCTGATGATTATGATCGCCTCTCATAATTGATGCGTTAATTTATTTAAGAAAAAGAAAGAAAGAAGAAAAAAATAGAGTAGGTAGAATACTGCTGAGCGATAACGGGTGCCATAACGCTTGGTGATGGTGGACATGTCTCTTGCCCTGTCGTCCACAGTGCTCCTAAGCCGCAAGACTATTTCTCTTTACTCACTGTTTAACGGGTGACATATCTCGCTGAAACTACACACACATATCACACACACCTCACTGCAAATAAGAGCAGAGTATGAGATCACAGATATTCCTACAACTCGTTCATTAAAGTATACTGGGTGTACTGATCACTGGCTACACCGCTACTTCAGAAAGAATATTCGTTGGCATTGAACAGATGATTTACTCTGTATTGCTCATGTTCATCTTCACAAAGAACAAAATTAATAGAGAACTTTGTGTAATTGTAATAAAGCTGCGAAAATTTTTTTTTTTTTAATATGCACGGTATCGAATGATTAGTGTATATATTTTTTGATACTAATGATCAACCATGAAAATTTATAACAAAAAAAAACCTACCTAAATTAGGCTAAAGAAGAAAAAGTGAATGAAAGTAAGAGCGAAGAAGCATTAAATTCCTTAGGCAAAATTCCCGGTGACAAAACGACCCCTAAAGGTCTTTGTGGATTAGGAAGAAGGGTAGCGGGACTAAGTTGTAGAAGGGTGGAAGGGGTGCGCCTCAGATATGTTTATACCGAGCCTCTTCCGAGGGCTCTACTCCTTTATGGCGACGATTTGTAAAAGTTAATGGTGGTATGAAACTGAATTTTCCGCTTACTTAAGCCCGCCCCTCTCCCCTCCATATAGAGATTAAGGGGACTTAGCCCAGTTATATAATGCCTTAAATTATATCGCCTAACTTTTCCCTAATTTAATTTAATCTCTTCCGAAATTTAATAGAGGCCCTCCCGACTAACCCAGCCCTCCCCCCCTTCGGCCTCCTATTTTCGGCTCGAAAGAGAACTTTGTATTAATTTCGTCTAAGTGCTTTTCCTACCAAGAGGAAATTTACTTGGAATGAAAAAGGATTGTTATTATTCTTCAGTAGTTTATTTATATCTGGTTTAGGAGTAAGGCTTATCCATGCATCTCTTGAAAAATGTTAGTCTTTCTAAGTGGTTGCTGTGAGAATTAATAATTAATTTATTTTACACAAACTAAAGTTTATATTGTTTCTGAGATATGGAACCGTTAGCTATAAAAGATATTGGTAAATTATTGTCAACATTTTCGAGTGAGTTATATTAGAGTTTGCGCTAGAAATCTAACTCTCATGAACTTTATATAGTTTTATACTGCTAACTCCATTATAAATGACTTTTAATAAAAAAAAGAGAGAATTATGGTCTTTATTATGTAAATATTACATTTATAATTACATTCTCTACTGTCCTGCTTATAATTTTTTTATTTTTATCAACGTAAAGTAAAATATAGAAAATCCACTATTGCCAAAGGCCCTAGATAAACTGTAAACTTTATAAGAACAAATCTTGTTATGAGAACAATCTAAAAAGCTGTAATATCGTTTTTATTAATTTTTAAAACATCATTTTTTTTTATTACAATTATACAACATATATTTTATCAATAAATAAATCTATATTCAGTTTCATTGAACATAAAGTAAAAATTATGTGGTTCTCCAGAGATATTTTTTCTTCTGGTGATCGTCAGATATTTTTTAGGAAAACGAAAAGTAGAAAATTATATTGTTATATTACAGTTTTTCACCATATCAGTAAAAGATATGGTGAAAAACTGTAATATCTTAGTTACAGCCCGAGTATTGTAAACTGTACGATTTCTACAGATACCTCGACTGAAAATTCGGGACTCATTAATGAGGTGCAAGGAAAACAGTTTAATCAACATTTTGAAATTATAGAGTGCCAAAAGATTTATTCTAGAGTGTCACGAAAAACTAGCTTCTTAAGATACTACTTGCAGTCAAGCTACTGTTCTGACCTATGAGGTGCCATTCCTCAAGAAAAGGCCGATTTCGGAATCTGTGCACATCAATCTCAATCCTACATCCATTAATGAGCGGCAAGACTACGACAACATTTCCTCGGCTTATTGTAATATTTTCTGTGTAATTCAACGAAAAGATTCAGGTAAATAATCCTGCCTTTCTAACTTTCCTTTGAAAGCATTAACCCGACCATTGTTACCTACCTTTTAAGTTTGCCGACAAACCCTCCCCCCTTCCAACCCCATTTCACCGGTTGTCTCTCAGTTTAGTTCTGCACTTTAAGATGTGACCATAAACTTCCCTTGCAGATCTCTCCAGACAAATCAAGTTTTTATATGTAACATTAACAGTTATAACTTATATAGTATCATATTTGTATTGTTTAGTTTAATCTTTAAATCGTTTCCGGTCATATGACATACTTCATCACAATCCAAAAATTTGGGATTGTAATTTTAGCTTATAAATAACGAAATAGATTTGATGTAAAAGAAATCAGTCTTATATTATATTATTCAGTAATAAATTAGAAATTATTAAATAAATACTTGGTGGGGCCTTAGGGATTCCTTAATTTATCAATTACTAAAGTAGCATATTCTCTATTTATGCGAATAATATCGCTTTTGTTTGACTCAAAGGAGAAAAAGATTAGAAGAAATATTGATTCAGGTACTAAATTCCGCCATAAATCGAGTTATTTTTGAGTGAAAGTGTTGACAGTAAAATATATCTATTTTTCATTTCAGATTTTTTTCGTAGTGTCTACACTCGCACTCGTACAAAAACAGAAACACGTACTCCAGACGTCCTATTTAAATCCCATTGATTCACTAATATAGCTATTGGTGAGAGGTCTGTCAGCAGCCATATCTCATTTAACTAATAGATTAATTGTCTTGAAGAGTTTTGGCAGGGAGGAGATAAAATGCCCCAGTAAATCTGAGGGAGGTGAGGATGTTTGGCGCTGGGCTGACGAAGGCCAACCCGACTGAATTTATATGTCTGGCGTCTGCCGAGTTCTAATCGTGACGCCTGCTCATATTTCTGGAATGCCTTCAGTCTAGGCGGCATATATCATGGGGCCCTTAGCTCTCCATTTCTAGCTTATCAATGGGGGATTTCTCTATGCAAGGGCGCACACAGTAGAATTGCACTTTACTAGTATTACATCCTACTTTTTTACAAGTTTTTGGTTAGTTAGAGTTCCATACCGAGTTCTTTCATTGTCGAAATCGGTCGAATTGGTAGGGGGGATTAGAGTAAGATCAAACTTTAAATTCATCAATACACAAGTTAAGAACTGTATTAAAAACAATGTATACACACATACACATATAAAATGAGACACTCGCGGCTGCGAAATGTATAACAAATAAGTACGGGGGGGGGGGGGATAATGAGTCTATTGCACACACACAAAAAAAATGTTGCTATAAAACTATTAGACAAACACTTCGTCACTGGTGTTCACATCAAGCCCACTAACAAACAGCAGTATTTACATGATTTCTGCTGCCACTCTTCGCACACAAAGAGGTCCTAACCTTACTCACTCTCCTCTCGGGGCCACCGCATCTGTAATTCTTAAGAAACATTAGAGAATTACTTAGGATCCCTAAAAGAATCACTTCGTCAAAGGGATTATCCACCCCAACTCCTCATCATAAAAATCCTTCCTTCAAACTGAACCTCCCATCCTTAACCTAAATCTCCAAATGCCCAAACTCCTCCTAACCTAGGTACTGAATATATCCCCGGGGTAGAACTTATCAAGACCAAGAAACACGAAGCCCTCCCTATTATTCAGAATAATCCATCCACCAGCTCCCTACTATCACAAAAGCCTGGCAATACCCTCCAAGATATGCTACACAGAAAGAAAACTGTCTTTCAAAACCTTTATAAAAATACCAAAACAACGTACTTGGCCTAGTAACAAAAACATATGCTTATCCTGCTTAATTACAAGATCTGGCAACACGTTCTCAAGTGTCAACACCCACTTAACATATAAGATCTAATCCTCATCAACATGCACATTCAAAAATATTGCATTGTGCATACCTGCTTCAATGCGAATTTTGTCCTGCTTTTTGTGGAGGAAAATGTACTACGCCCCTAAATCTCAGAATTAATAATCACAGAGCATCCTTTTCAGAACCACAGTCCCCTCTCCCCATAGCAAGGCATGCTCAGAGTCATTTAATGAGTTTTAATGACGTTTTACAAGTTCAAGTGATTGAACAACTTCCCGACACGGCTTCAGATTTGCAACTGAAGACGAGAGAGTGCGCCTATATCCACATTCTCAAAGCCACTTTAAGACCTGGCATCAATTTCCAACAATAGGAGGATTAGGGAAAACCCAATCGCCTTCCCCTTCCTTTGTGTCCCTTCCGCTACATAATATCCACAGTCTAGTCCCTCTTCACTCCTCACTGACGAAGGGCGAGAGATCCCCGATTATGTTACTCCTCGTGATTTTTCTTTTTGTGTGTGCACTGTACTCTCTATCCTATATATATATATATANTGTGTGTGTGTGTGTGTGTATATATATTGTGGTTATATAATTTTTATGGTTAAAAATATTTTTTAATAGATTTTCAGTGATTTTAAAATTAATATGCAATATTGTGCTGACGTATCCTAGTAAGAACAAGATGAGTTCAAAAATATATAGTAAAAACATATTTAAAATGTAGCTTATCTTGTCAAAATCTTGTCTAAGTAATAAACAGTTCCACTAAGACACGTGTCTACAATTTTAGCTGGCGGACCAGAAGAGATGATACACTGATCAAAGAAAACACCAGCCCAAATGAAGATAGACTGTTCACTAACTTACGCCGTGATTAACTGCCTCTTTATGAACGGAGTGTGGCACCTTCACACTCTATTTTTATACATAACCTTCACAAATTAGTATCAAAGTGACAAACTCACTAAATATACTAACTCGCACCAGCACAGATTCTTCTTCAACATGAGTGTTTCTTTTACCGATCAAACAACAAATTTACTTACTTGTTTCATTGATATCATTAAAGAAATTTTGTAACTTGTTGAAGTATTTTTCTTTTACTTATTATTATCTTCTAATATCGATTGGGTTGAAACATCTATATTATTTATTTTGGAAATGCTGAAACGGTCGCAAAAAGTTCTTCACACAAAAACTACACATTCCTCAACATTCTAGTTAATAGAATATTTGTGTATTTACAATTTATGATTACTTTCAAATCATGTAACCTACTCCTACAGTTACGATTTCAGCCAATAACGATCGGTATTTTTTTCGAAGGCTAATTGTAATTAGCCTCCAGGCGATAAATTACATTTTAAGACTCAGATAAATCTCTACTCGTTAACTCCTAAAATGTTTCTTTATTCATATTATTTACTATGAATAATCTACGTTCCTTTTCTCTAAAATATTATTACCAAACTATCTGATTATTGTTTAGGTAAGTAAAAGGTACTGCCCTGTATAACACTTTTCTGTATTTCGGATTGTATTATAGGTTAGTGGAATCTGTAAATAAATTGTTTCTGAATGAAATGCCATCGGCGGAGGACCACTATTTATTTATTGTTTTATTGTTATTATTTCTTGGGCAAACTAGAACAAAAATAAAATTAAATAAACAAACTGAATTTGTTCATATAAATCTTTTCTCTCTATCAACATTGTCATAAAAAACATATGACTTAACCTATACAGCCAGTTTATTGTTGTTCTTCTTAAAAACATATGATTTTACTTAGACAGTTAGTTTGCTATCGTTCTTCCATATGTAACGCGTTAATTCAACTGTGCATGTATTAAAGTCAAATAAAGCCTTTTTTCAGAAGGTTAATCAATCTATTACAAACATATTATTTATTTTATTTTCCATCCAAATATACTGGCAGAAGTCCTATTATATCTATCTTTATACCCAGAGTTTCCCGTAGATCTCTTAAAAAAGTGAAAATTTCAATTCCAATGATTATCAAGAAATCCTACATTTTCAATTTACTCTCTAAAGAACTGTCAAATCATTCACTCCAAGTGCTAATATTTGAGAGTATTTTTAATATCCGCGAAGTAGGTCTACAATGTTTGTATCTGTTTATTATAAATGTTTCCTCTTCTAAGGAATTTTTCTATATCTGGTTGATTTACTAATCCCAAGCAAGGTTTTTAAACAAGTAAAACTTCTACAATTAGCTTATATATAATTTTGCTCAGTTACAAGTGTCTTACTTAATAGAAAGTTGTTTTGAAAAGTGCCCTGTGAATAAAGGTAGAACAAAACCTTGTTCTGTCTGTGTTAGCATTATAACAAAATGATCTTTCGCCTAGGTTTCAAGTATTATTGTCCGGTACCTTTGAAGAATAGCTGCTTTAACTTGGAGAGGTAAGTCGGTCATTGATTATTTATTTTCTTAAGATGCAATTAGATTAACTACACTTCTCATAAATTAAGTTTTAAATGTATAGTCAGAGGAGGGTTAATTTTTCAATTTCTGCTCCTTCCCAAAGATTCTAAAATGAAAATTATTAATCTCTCATTATCACTTATATCTTAGAAGTGGTATCCATCCGTTCTCTTCCTGGAGGTGTAGCTGTAATGAGGGAGATCTTCCCTTTGATCGGGCGAAGGAAGGGCGAGCTAGCGAGCAGTGGTAATCCTCGGTCCGGCGTTATATACCGTTAGGGGTGGGGGTGAATGATGCCTCCCACCAACTATAACCTTTCCTTTTATCCCCTTCCCCGGGGCCCGCCACAGCCACAACATTAATCTTATTTATGTGGCTACAAAACTGTGCTGGTGGCCTGGGGGAATGGCCGCTCTCCGAATAGCTTCCATCTTTCTTTCCACGCCTCCTCCTTCTGTTCCTTCTCGTTCCTCCACTTCACCGACCGCCACTCTCATTATTACGAGTCGCTAACGTTCTGATCGATATCCTACACGACCGCACAGCGGTAATCTTCTGCTTCTTTCCTTTTCTTTCCTAAGGATTATTTCTTACTCCAGTCAGACACATCCACGAATGTAACAGCATCTTAGGATTTTCTTTTAAATTTTATCTCTGCCTTCTGAATTCCAGGTCCATTGAAAGATGTATGTAGTACTCTTATAACTGAATATTTATTTATGAAGACATATCTTTTCTTTTGGTATTTCAAACAAAATTTTCTAAAGTCGCAGGGAATCATAAGATACGATGATTTCATATTTAGGTCACTCCTTCGATATTCAGAGGGCTCTGCCAAACCTTAACCAGGATAGTTAATATTGAATCTTCCTCTGTTTCAAGTTCATTTATTCATGATCAAAGAATTGTATGCTCACTCTGTTTCAATGAGCCTCCTCATTATCGAGGCCGCCTTAGAGCAATTCTACTACCACATGATCTCTTCAATTGATAAGATACTCTTTAAACAAACATGTTGTTCGAAGACCCAGATTTTTCTTTGAGCGTTGTTGATTAATGTCTTGTATCATATCGCCATTCGTACAACTCTTCTCCTCCTATAGTTTCCCGTATTAATCGATTCTTACATCACATCAGCTTACGCCCAAACTTAATTTATACGAGTAAAGAACATAAGTACATAGTAAACATTTAAACTACTTCAGACCTTTTGAATATACAGCCCCTTGCCCATAATGGGTCATGGGCCATGTTTGATCCAGGAGTACTAGGTTTATTGCTCCTTCCTTGCCTCTCCCGTAATATATTCACAATAATACAGTTATGACGAAGCCCTTAATAGACATTCTGAGCTAATCGTGACTGAATCTATTTCAACCCTTCTCCCCTTTCTAGAAGTCTCCTTCACAAATGAATTCTGAGGCTGAGAACCTCAGTACTGCGTACACTCCAGAGGATTTTTTTACTGGGCATAAGAAACTAGATTCCTTACACAGGTAAGGATAATGATTCTTAACAGATAATGAAACACAGAAAATCTTTTGGAAAATCTTCAACAATTGCTATATTGTCAAACCAAATTGTTTTTTTCAAAATTTACCTCTCATATTTTTTTATTCATTAGCCTGAGCACTATGAGCATCCTGTTGAAAGAAGAAAAAAATTCCCTATAACAACGGAAGAGAAAGTTTTTCATTATCTTCCTTTAGTTTTTTGCTCGAACTCCCCCTCTCCCAAAAATAATAATAATAATAAAAATTAATCGGTGTTGTTTCTACGATTTCCTAATCAACCTTTGTTGATGCCAGGAAGTACATTGAAGACCCAAGGAAAATGATCTTGAGATGGCCTCTTTTCTATCTGTTCTGATAATTGAAATCAGTAGATCTTACTTAATAAATCTTAATCTTCGGTAGGCATATAATCTTCAGATAGGTCTAGTGCCTCGATCAATAGAGCCCACAGTGCTACCCTTAGCAATTTCTCTTTTATATCCTCCTTGCTAACGATTTCCCTGCAAACGCGTTCTGTTTCCCACCTCTTGGTTTGTTTTGTATTATTTTTTTTTATTTCTAATGATACCGACTATCACGGGGAACTTATTTAGTCTACACAGCTCCTGTTCAATAGAGATTTTTGTTTATTCAAAATTAAAATGGTTTTCAAGTTTTAGAAGGGAAAAGTCCTGCGGGTTTCAAGAAGAAATCAAGAAATGCTAGGGGAGAATGGAGAAAGGTGGGTTAGGTACTGCACTTTTGTGGGAGAGTTCAGAGTATCCACGTTGTCCCTTATAGGAACTATCATATTTGTGGTGACTTTGTGAGAAGACAGATGTAACCATTGCAAGTCTGATTAAACCGCGCCGAATATCTTTGAGGGCCGAATGAAAGCCGTTCGTTAGGCAATTCAGGTTATCCTTCATCTCTCCGATAGGCCCATCACAGACTCCACAAGTGAAATTGAACTATGGGGAGGACCAACCAATCACAATTTGGGAGGATTTACACAATCAATGACATTAAATCAGTAAAATTTAAAGTACAATAAAATATTTGGAATCTCTACCAAACCAAGTTATTAGTTGTTAGGTATAGGTATAAATTGTCAGGTAGATTTGTTAGATATACTGTTAGTTATAGGTATAGGTATAGGATGTTAGATATAGTTGTTAGTTATAACTTTAGATATTGTTAAGTTTAGGTTGCTTGGGCTATTTTTTAGTTATTATATATAGTTTTCTGGTATAAGTTCTTTTTGTTAGACATTGCTAGGTATAGTTGTTAGATATTGTTGAAATCGCTAAAAATCCTTTATTAGATGATTAACATAGAATCACTATCATGAATTTCAATAATCCTTACTTATAATAAACATATCATCAATAAATTTTATTCTTGAAGGAAAATTGTAGAAAGAAAAGTAATGGTTTAATGAGGAACTCACGTTATTATTATCAAAAATTTATGTGAGTTTTATTTCAATAGCTGGATGGACTGATCCAATATTAATCCATTATATTCACTTTCTAAAATCTTATATTTGTAATGAAATCTGAATGAATAGATTTCATTCAGATTTATTTTTTAAAATGTTGTATTTTAAATTACTGTAAAAGTGAGCATTAAGGGAGAAATTAATCAGGGTTTCGGCCAGGATCAGAAAAATAATATAATCCAAAATTCTTGGATAATTATTTTATTAATGCCGACGTTTCGACTTAACTTGTAAGTCATCTTCAGGCCGATAGTGATATCTGGAGAGATCTCCGAGGAAAGTTTATTTTCACATCTCAGGGTTCAAAACTAAACAGAGTTTAGGAGGAGGAAATAGTCGGGGTTCAGTCAAAGATTTATTATTAAAGAAAAACAAATTGGTTAACCAATGTGGTTTTATTTTTGCCAACGTTTTGGCCTGAATTTCAGGCTTTTACTATCGCCCTGATGATGACTTAAGTTAAGTCGAAACGACTTAGACCACATTAAGAAGTGTCGCATCTTTGTATATCATTGATTGAATTTTAATTTTTCGGAAAAGCAATTAAACAGCCTTTATTTTATAATTCCCTTTAGTTTAAATATATTAACTTTGGTATATTAATGAGGAACTTAGAAGAGTGGTACATTTTTTTCCTATTTTAAAGTATGCCTTAGAAGGATAATATTCACCTAGTTAGTGGGATATTACTGGGGTGGAGGGGCGGAGCGCCCCTTGCAAGTTCATTATTTTACGACTAATCACCCCTCATTTATCTTGCTGTAGTGAAATTGTAATGACTCCTTCCCTTCACTATAACCAGGAGAAGGGTCTCCTTGTGGTCGGTTCTTGGTCACCTTGCGGTAGTCATTTAGTAATGCCCTTTGATAGCAAGATGGTGGGCTGCTCTTTACGTGTACTTGACATACGTGATGTTAAAAAGTACTATGAGATATCACTTTCAAAAATGATAAGACTTATTATTGATTCCCGATTTTGATTATTCTTTAATAATAATAATAATGAATAATATTTATATAAATGGCGCCTGAGGTGTGGTTAAAGCATGCGTGACTCGCTTTCTATTGGCACTACGTTCGTATCTCGAGTCTCTCAGAACCTTTTCTCAACTATTAGTTACAAAGTTGCCTAGCAGGGTTCGCTAAAGTCTGAAGAAGGACTGACGTTGCCCCAGTTATAATTATTGAAGGATAGCGGTGTGAATGATTAGATCCTATCGCCTACAAAGGTAGTATACACATTCAAGATTAACTTGGAAAAGATTTGATCCGGTTCCTCTTAGAGTCTCTCTCTCTCTCTCTCTCTCTCCTCTCACTTCCTCTCTATAACTGGATTTAGCTGTGCACTCTGAGATGTCACCATAAACCTCTCTCGGAGATCTCTCTATACCTCACAATCGCTCTGATGATGACTTACAAGTTTAGGCAATAATAAAATAAATACCCAACACTTTTGGAGTATTTTATGTTACTGATCCTGGCCGATGCCCTAACTATGTTCCCCAGCATAATACTCGAGGGCCAACGAACCTCCAACCTATGTTAAATAGATGATTAAATAAAAAATATCAGGAAATGCTTGTAATTCTCCATCCCTAATTTTGCTTTGCTATGCCATGGACGTTTGTTGCTCAAATTTTATGCTCTGCAAACAACTTTTTTTTAAATTGGGCTCATTCAAATTACTTGAAAAGTTATTCTTAAATCTGTTATTCTCAACGTTACCATCATCATCATTCATGCTACTTATGGAAAGGAATCTGGTAGATATATGCTTTGTTTTTCCTGTTCTATATGTCTCAGAGAAAGGCTTGGTGAGTTCTGAAAGATAATACTAAACGAGAAAATTTGATGTGTATTACAGTTCACGGAGACATTTTTGAAGAATTTAAGCAATGATTTCTTAAAGTGATGACCATTTTCAGCTTGATATCAGTCCGTTACATTTTGAAACTTAAATACACCCAGCAATACTGTATTTAAAAAATCAAAAGAAAGAAAGGAAGACACGAAGCTGTTGAACTTTTGAAACCCCTTAATTTGAATTAAATATTTTATAAGTGTATAAGCAAAGTATTATAAGCCCTATAGAAAGTTAAACATTACTTACTTACAAAAGGAGAGTTTTTTGACCGTAGATATTATTATTAGATGATTTAAGTTGGGGTTCGGTCAAGGTTGATCCAAAAAAATACAAATTTAAAAAAAAGTGTATTTTTTTAAAAGATTATCTGCTAACGTTTCTGCTTATCATTGTAAGCCGAAACGTTAGCAGATAATCTTCATAAAAAAAAATACACTTTTTTTAAATTTGTATTTTTTTCTTGGATCTACCTTGACCGAACCCCAACTAAAATCATCTAATAATAACTTACTTAAGCCACACTCTGCTCTCCACTCTCCTCTACTTGACATTATACTATGCTCTCTTTCTCTTTCTCTCTCTCATCTCTATCTTTCTCATATATATATAAAGTTTAGGTTGCTTGGGCTA
>KZ808363.1:109978-121931 GCA_000696205.2 Oncopeltus fasciatus
TTTCCGTTTGTCACATTTTAGTAAAATAAAATGTGCATCTTTATCAAAACTTATTTCTGAGTTGCGTTGTTTAGTGAAAATGCCTCAAAAATAATCAATCCAAGAAGATTTTTTTTTTTTTTTTAATATTTAATTAATATAGACAAAGCCAGTTCAAAGTTGAGTTTCCTTTGGAACAGTTAACAAATTTATTGTTGTCAATGTTTCTGATCCTATTATAACCGTTTAACTTGCCTGTCAAATTAGTAATAAATTGAACAAGATTTTTGACAAGAAAATTTGAATCATTCATTTGTTGCAATATAAAGAAAGACTAATAGCATTGGATGAGATACGCAGTAAGCATCAGATTTTGCAAGACAGCTACGTTCAGACAAATACTGACTTTTGTAATAGAGACTCAGAAGATCAAACTGTAAGTGGTACGATCAAACTGTTTGTAGAGTTGTGTCTGCATCACTATCTTATTGTATTTTGTAAGATAGATGACGGGCCTAAGCTTCAGTGGTGGTCAGTCTGCCATGTGTGTGACTTGTGTTAGTAACCGTGTTCCAGTTTACATGCAAGTTGACTCACTTTCAAAACAAAAACAAACATGCAATAATCCTAATTCTGCTAAATTTTTCTCTACCCTAGAAATTTATAAGAATATTAGAAAAATGAAGAAAAACTATCTGCTGAGTTACTCCAATAAAGTACTGGACTAATTTTCTCTATAATGAAAAGCTTAACTAAACACAGTATTAAATATTATTATAATGTCTAAAGAAAAAAAAATGTAGGGAATTTTATAAAGTTAGGTAAAAGCTATTAAAATTATTAAATCTCTTCAGAAAATGTGATATAAGAGTTATAAAAAAGCATATCTAAAATAAAATAAATTCTACAAAAGCTTAGTAGAAAAAATAATTGTAATTTTGGGAAAGTTGTGTCAAGAGAAATGCTAAATATTCAAAACTATTTTTGGTAGTGGCAAACAGTAGCTGGATAAGTAGAAATGCCAAGTAGCTCATAAATCCTTCACGTATAATGGTTTGATATTGAAAACAATCATAAAGTGAAGATTATACTGCTGACTTACTTTTTTTATACGGCACCTCAGATATAATAAGGCTCCGGGAATATGAATCCCCTATGATCATTTTAAGTATACGCCCTGCGGTATGCTTGAAACATACTACACGGCGTATACATAAACCAGAGGTGAACAATACCATATACTTCAAACAGGCTGTGTTCCGAGGAATATTGAAGAGATCAAATGTCTTCCCCAAAACGCCTACCCACATTTTCTTGAAGACTGCATGGGAATTTTTTATTTGGGAAAGACTAATGTGTTACACTGCGATTAACTTATTAAGGANCGACTCCAGGTGGTTGGTAGAAAATAACGAGGGATCTAATAAAACAATTGGGTACAACGTTTAAAGGATTTACTAAATATTTGCTATATTTCCCAAAAAAATAACTTTTAATCTATGAGCTTTTCTGAAACCTGTCAGCTAAATCAAGCAGTTTTTAAATGTTAATATCCATGCTGTCAATTAATTTCATATGAATTTTAAATGGGTAGAAATTTAAATACAGTTAAATCATTTTTTAACAATTAAAGTGCTGGGTAATTTTATTAACTTTGTTTTTTGTACCACTTTTCTTTTTTTAAACCTTTACCTAGAAATATTAAAAACAATTAGGAAATGAATTATAGATTAGGGATTAACTCACTTAGTTATGCTGACTGAGAGACTCAAGCAAAAGATAAATGAGAATCAGAAATATATAATATTTACTGCTAAATAGATTTTTTTTCTATCAATACATCGTTAAAAGAGGAATTCCTCCAATTCCAATCTACGAGTGTAGTTCCGAGAGTTTACAGCAGCCCTTAAAGAAGGGTTCTTCTCTAATCTTACTTACATTAGATACAGCCCTTTATTTCCACCTTTTGTGCCCCGGAGGTTTGTTTAATTCCTTTCTAAAAATAAGGGCGCGGCTCCCTGCCCTTTCCCCATTTACATTTCTGATTTTCCGCAACGTCAAATGCATACTTCTTTAGAGGAAGGAGTGCTACGTTCCACAACTAACTCCAGCCTTTCTGTCTGCTACTTGCTACTTCTTTCTTTCCGTTCCCATCTTAAAAAAGAAAAAAAAAAGAAAGAAAAGAAGGGTCATNGCTACAGCGAATAATTCACGTTATATATATATATATATCTGTGTGTGTGTGTGTGTGTTTTATTTAAAGCTAAAGGATCAATTATGCCATTTACTAGAGTATTTAAATTGAAAAATTGAAAGAAAAATTTAAAAAATTGTAAAGGGTATTTTGTTACTTCAGTATAATAGGTTAGAAGAAACTAAGACAAACTGAAACCTCCACTGTAGTAGGGTAACTTTGCCTCAGTTACTATTAACAATGTAAGGTAATTACTACCACCAAGTGATAGCGAAGAAAAGGGCAAGCGAAGGGCGGACCCTCGAAACTTCCAAAAGATGAGAGAAGACACTGGCCTGCGACCAAAACATCTGCAGGACAGCCAGACACCCTGCCTCCCTGCACCTCTCAAGGTGATGAACCTCACCTACCACGACCAGACTCCTGTCTGGAACTCCTGGAAAAGGGAATGGAACTAACCAGTACTCACATACAGAGAGCTCTTCAAGGCATGACAACTGAAGATTATCCGAAACATCCTTTTCTCAAATTATTTGGTCACCGCCTTCCACCGCCTTTCTATTATTTCACAACATAATATTATAGAAAGCTCATTATATTTCAACTAGAAATTAATTAAAAAGCGCATTATGACTTAAGAAGAAATTTATTACTTAAGCCACGTTTTTTAGCTCTTTATTATTTATTAGAGAGGGTCTACAAACAGACTTAACGATTTTAAATATTACCCTTATCGCCTATTTTTCTTTTATGGTCGAATAATTCATTAACACATTAGTGTGATACATTAATTCTTTTTAGACTATCTAATAGATAATTCTTGACAAAAATAGGAACACTTTTCTTGATATTAGGAAGAATATTGATAGAAGAATATAACACTGGGGAACAATTTGAAACTTAATTTTAGTTGATTTAGATATTTTAGTTGTTTTCTATAGAATTAGGCATGCTGGTTTCAAAACCTCTGCTCCTACACGTCGAAAGTGCGAAAACATACCCGACTCGTTTTGTTAGATATGTGGCAGTTTTACCCATTCAAAGGACAAACAACAGTACATTTGTCAGGCAAGCATATTTTGCCTATTTCAAAGTGAAACCTGGTGATCAAAGTAAAGCATGGGCATCTCATAAAGTGTGTAAACATAAAGTGTGTTGAGTGTTTACGGATGTGAACCAAGAGAACACGTGCTAAACGTCCATTTGGTATACCTATGATTTGGCGCTAGCCCAAAGATCATTCAAGTGATTGTTACTTTTGTATAGTGAAAACATCGGGATATAACAAGAAAAACAAATGTAAAATAGAGTATCCTAGTTTGCCGTCAGCTATACGCCATGTACCGCATTCAGCCAAAGTCCCGGTGCCAGTTTTCAATTAATTTCCCTCTTTGGAAGAAGGGGAATACGGATATGGCAATAAAAATCTTTGTTAAAGACTCTCTTGGAAACACACGAGCACTGAATTACTCCGAAATTGTCCAGCAACTCTTGGAAAGCTTCCAAAAGCTACGTTGCAACATGAGCATTAAAATGCATTTTTCAAACAGCCACCTTGCTAATTTCCCGGACAATCTTGGTGCAGTGAATGATGAGCAGGTTGAGCGTTCCCATCAAGATTTGAGGGTCATGGAAGCAAGGTGTCAAGGTAGATGGGACGTACATATGATGGCTGACTATTGTTGGAGCATCAAGCGCGAATGTTCACAAACTAAACACCCCAGAAAAAGCTACAAACGCAAATTTTTATCTTAATTTTTAAGCCCTGTCATTAATTAAACAATTTTATATGTATGAACTCGATTTAACTTACATTAAATTTTTTGTAAATTTAGTACGTTTTTGCTTTATGTTCTTTTAAATGCATGATTTTTATGATTTCTGAGGATATTCTGTAGTTTAAACAGTTGACGTGGTAGACAAAGTTTGAGTTTATTCTTAGATTCAGACGCTAAGAATTATTGAAAAAACAGTGTCAGATCTAACTCAACAAAAATGTGTTTCCCCAGTTCTAATTATAATTAGAAGAAGGATATTCATTAATAAAAGTTTAATTTCTTATATTCTAATAAACGATCTTAAAATTTTTAATATTATCACTCGAAGAATCCTATGGTACAATTATTTTGCAATAGCAAGTACTTTGTGACACACTAACTTCTTTGTGATTATTCAGAGGATCAAGTCACAGAAGTTCTTCAAGTTCGAAATTCCTGAAAGCTCTGAAGATGCTGTAGGAGCCGTACGCGCCTAGCATCGGCTTACAGCTGGCTAGAGGTCTGTGGCTGGGTCATAGTAAGAAGAGACTAATTAAATGTAAGCTTAAGTTTGCGCCGTGTTTCAGATGTGCCTCTTTAGCCCGCAACACTCCGTCACCTTGCGGTGCCCAGCCTACGCGAGACCTCCTCCTACCACCCCACGACAGATTTTCCAGTTTAAATGTGATTAATCAAAAAGTAATACTAGCATTCAAATTATCTCACTTGGTCATAGATTGTTATTTAATTCTTTGAAAAAAATCCATAAGAGATATAACTTTGTGTTGTGTTACGCGAATACCAAGAAAGGTCTGTCCCTCATGTTAATTCTTCAAAAGGTTTTCGAAACCTTTATTCTTTATTCTCATACTCTTAGATATGAAAAAATTTATTTTTAAGGCATATATCCTTGGGAGGTTTGTGGTCACATTTCAGACTGCAGAAAAAATTTGTTTATAATATAAGTGCTCTATAGATCAGAATTTTCAGTTCTTCTTTTTAAAATTCCGTATTGTTTACCTGCAATGCAAATGCCGTAAAAGTAGTTTTATTAATGTAGCAGGCGTTATATTTATTTTTATTACTGATAAAACTTAACAGAGGTGTGCTTATTAATAAAATTCACATATTGAAGTTTCAAAGCCTAATTGAAAAAAAATAAATAAATAGAAGGAAGAGATTACTTGTATTGTAATTTTAACTTTACAACCTGAATGCCGTCGACAATTTGTTTTACATTTTATTAGAATTTGGCTTATCTCATTGAAATTAATTTTGAAAACAAAGTTTTTTTTATAAACAAATAGACTTAATATATCAAGTACGAGTACAAATCGTTTTTTCGATTTAGCTTGATTAATATTTAGTTTAGAGTAATGAAACAGATTAGTTCAATAATAAAAGTAAAATTTCAGGACTAATACATCGAAATTGAGCATTTATGAATTACGGTTTATCTCTCTCGCAATTGTAAATTTTATGATTTAACGGCCACAAATATATGCTTTTTCTTAATACAATTTCGCACGTGGCTTTTAAATGCAAAATAAAAGGCTGAGTCTATCACTGAGCGAAATGGTTGATTATCTGAATTTTTTAAGTGTTTTTCTCGATCCATAAAATTTAGTTATAGTAACAACACAGATTCGTTTGTTATTAAAGTAAAAGCATGAGGAGTTCACAGCAAAACATAATAATTAGGAGTTGGGTACCACACAGACAGTAAATTTTAATTTTACGTTTTACAATTTGAAATTATATTTTTTAAATAAATTTCATGTGACGCCTCTAAATGTAAAAAGAAAAACTGAGTTAGAATTTGAACAAAATAAGACAAATAGAAGTAGGGAATTACCTTAATTATCAAGTTCGTGTACGAAACGTACGGAGTGGTCGTAATATTTAGCTTACAGTAAAGAAACTGAAAACATATTTGTTAAGCGATAAAAGAGATATATTTCAGGAGTTATACAGCGAAGTTGAACAATTATAAGGGGAAATTATTTACTTTTTCTATTGATTTGTCCCTGTAACGGTCGTAGTATTTAGCTTAACATACTAAAATAAAGTATATTTTTTAATAATAAAAGATAAACAAACCCGTTGGTTTTAATTGAATTAGGTCAAATTCAGAATGAGAATTTGAGGAAACTATGATAACACTTGAGAAGTGTCCTTTGGAAAATAAAGATTTTCGCCTTATCTTTCGGTTTGAAATTCTGAACTGAAAGCTGGAGATATGATAACGATAAGACGATATTTGGGCACATCCACACTGCACTAAACTAAACAGCTTGCTAAGCAGTAAGTAGTGTAATCATTCAAGTGAGTTCTGTGCCTCCACAAATTAGATAATACTTCGCTAAGATTAAATTTCATTACTAATAACATGACCCAAACGTGTTCACTTGACCCTAGTTTTTTGTTTATTTTCGAATTTATTTTATTGCTCTATTAACGAGTTTCTTGAACTTGTAATATTTTTATTAATTTATCATAATAATTATATCATNGCAAGAGCACCTTAAACCTAGGAATAAAATTTGGCACTAAGGGTTCTACTACCAGTCATAAGATCTGTTTAGTCTTATAGTCTAGGACCTATACCTAGTGACGCTCTCATTGTCCATTCAGCTCTGAAGAAGCCATCACACGATGTGCAAAAGCTTGACACCTAAACTCTCCAAGACAAGGATGAACCCAGAAAAAGTATTGGTAAATATGTCTGAAGACCGTGGAAGCCTGCGTAAACATAGTCTTATATAAATATTATTTTTTGAGGTATTTAATCCCAGTAAATTTTAACAATTTTCAGTGCAAGGGAACAGAATAAAAATCTAACTGTCCCAGCCTGGCCTCCAACCTTGATCTCCTGCTATCCGGGCAGGTGCGTTTTCCATTTACGCTACCGAGAAAAGTCTGATAAGTTATTAAATTCCCCGCACTAGTGTCAATAGTCTAACCTCCGAGGCAGACGAATATATCGTATTATGCACAAAGGAGCTAAAAATTGTTAGAATACTTTTATTTTGTGTGTTATAACATTGACGGTGGTGGATATGGAAAATACGTTTTTGTCTCACATATATTTCTTCCATTATTGATGTATTGTTTTTCATTATAAATATAAAGTAATATTAGGAAATGTCTAATAGGCTGAGTTCTGTTTTTAGAAAAGCTTGCTTGATTGCTTACAGTTGTGGAGCGACATCCGATACGTATGAGATGTCCATTACCCGCTTTCAAGCTGTAGGGGTAGATTTGCAGGAACCATGTACAAATACTTGAACTGTACCAAGGCTTCCGCTCGTGCCAACCTTTTCAGGCAAAGTCACCACTGTTTCCCGTTGAGTTTTTGAGAGGAGGAAAAGTCCGAGTCTGAAAATGGCGCAGAGCCACTTATCACCCTCGGCGGCTGCGAGCTGACACTTAGTCTCATTTGTTCAAACTATTTTTCATCTGCTCCTCTCTCCCCCCCAGGGGCGGTTCTGCTGCTGTTGCCTTTCCTCTCTGCAGTATATCATTTGAGGGATGGTTAGGGATGGTTTCTCAGAGGCAATTTGGCCTCTCCTCCCTGTGGCCAAAACCCTCAATTCCCGCCTCTTCCCTCTTCAAAAACGCACATTTCCTCATTCCCCCTACTAACAGCGCTGTTTATAAAAGTCATCGTCAGCCGTTCGTATTCTACTCCAAAAGCAGAACCTGTAAAGAAAAAAATGTAAAGTTTTGGCTAATAATTATCAGTCTTACTTGATAAATTTGACAAATGTGAATATTGATATTAATATATTTTTTGGGACGAATAGGCTGCTAGATTCTAAAATTTTATTACGTATTCTTTTGGAGATTCCAATAAATTGATATTTTTTTTATAACTAATTATTGTAAAAAATTAATTTTATATGAGTTTTATTTAATTTAGGGAGTTACTCAGTATATTTGCCACCCGCATGGAGAATATTATGAAAATGAGAAATGAAGAAAGCCGAGGCACAGTAACTTGCTGGTAGGGTTGTAGTGAAAAGCCGGACCATATTGCAACGTAGTCGTATCAAGTGATGACGAACTGTGAAAGCGATGAATAGTCGTATCAAGTGATGACGAACTGTGAAAGCGATGAATAGTTGTATCAAGTGATGACGAACTGTGAAAGCGATGAATAGTTGTATCAAGTGATGACGAACTGTGAAAGCGATGAATAGTTGTATCAAGTGATGACGAACTGTGAAAGCGATGAATAGTTGTATCAAGTGATGACGAACTGTGAAAGCGATGAATAGTTGTATCAAGTGATGACGAACTGTGAAAGCGATGAATAGTTGTATCAAGTGATGACGAACTGTGAAAGCGATGAATAGTTGTATCAAGTGATGACGAACTGTGAAAGCGATGAATAGTTGTATCAAGTGATGACGAACTGTGAAAGCGATGAATAGTTGTATCAAGTGATGACGAACTGTGAAAGCGATGAATAGTTGTATCAAGTGATGACGAACTGTGAAAGCGATGAATAGTTGTCTAGTGATGACGAACTGTGAAAGCCATGAATAGAAAGTTCCTTTGATCAACTGCTACCTTTAAAGTTCTTGTTTTATTTCTATATCAATTAGTTAGCTATTATTCATTTGTAACCAATCTCTTATTCTATTAATTTTTAACAATTATGTATTACAGTTATTTTTTTTTTAATTTGTTGTATGTTTCTTTATATTAATTTATAATGTATATTATTTTATTTGTACATATTTATTATATCTTTTGAGAGTAAATTGCAAGGTGCACGTTGTGCAGGATGTTATAAAAAAAAACCTTGCATTTTAGTGATTTACTTTACCTTATATTAACGCAATGTTTCCTTACATTATTTTTTTCCCATCATTACAGTATAATAGATTAGGGAATGTATTCTGTAAACAACACACAAAATGAGTATATAAAATGTACATGTACTGCCAATGTCCTCACCGATTAAGTGACACCTTCTGAGGTCAAGTACATTATGAACCATCTGCCGAAAGTACCCGGCTTTGACTTAATATGCTTCGTAATCTATACAAAAAAGAAATTTTTTCTGCATCTACCTCTATAATTTTAAACCTCCATTTTAAAAACCTAACTTTCTACAATTCTGGAAATTTTCGGAAATTATCAAGGTCCTACACCCCGCAAACCGGTTCATAATGAATTATCTGGCCGCCCAATCAGCCTCTTTCCCTTACTATCCACGATTTTCAGAAAGTTCTTTTAAAGTGAATGATATCTACAATAAATTCCTTAAGTATCTTCCCAAACCATCAGTTCGGCTTCCGATCCCAGCATTCTACTGTCCTGCAGGTGTTTTCTGCTCATGATTTCATTTCCCCTTCCTTTCAGAAAAAAGAAAACTTACCTGGTGCATTCTTAGATGTCACTCAAGCATTTGACCGAGTATGGCATACTGAACCATATTTCCAAGTACCATCTACCTAATCCTTAAATCTTATCTTTCTAACCGTTTCTTCAGGGTCCGGCAAGGATTATAATCCATGTCGCTGAACCCCAATCCTTACAATCCCAAAGGAGTCTAAAATGAAGATGGCCTCGAGGCATTTAGGCGCAAAGATGCCTAAATTTATAGGGAGTGGGGTCGATGGGCCTCTTCTCCCTGCAAAGTGTCTATTAATGTATTAATATTATTTTTTAATTATTTTTACCCAACGCACGAGGCAAAGCTTTTAATCGCTTGGTACGTTTTGAGTATGTAGGAACAATTTCTTTGGGAGTAGCTTTTTTGGAGTTTTTACGTTTAATACTTCATCAATATTTAAACGTGATTTTCACAATCAAAATTATAAATTGATGAACAACACATATTATTATCATATAACAAAAGAAATGCAAATTTATAAATTTACATATCATAATTCAAAATTTATTACAAAGTAATCAATATTGAAAATGAAAAATCGACAAAAAATGTTAAAATGTGGAAAGTTCCTCTAACGATTTAGATGTCACTCGTTATTAATTATTATAATAATAACGCGTTATTATTTAATATGTTAATTATCTAAAAATATGTCCATATGATTAAGATTACGCTTTGGATTTTCGGTTTATTTACAAATGGCTTCTTTTTGATGTAAATAAACTAACACAGGTTCAGCTATCTTGTTGGTGAGTGGGGCCTCTTGAGTAGAGTGATGACGTCATTTGAAGGGAAGACGGAGGTAATATCAAGTCGGAAGGCAGGCAATGTTTATTTTCCTTATGGCCACTGAGAACATTTATAAAAGTGGTGGGGGGGGGAGGGGGGCGGATCTTGAGAAAGGGGAGATATTGGTAGCTTCAGAAGAGGCAGCCAATATAATCGCGGAGCCAGTCCTCCTCAAGGACTACAGCCAATAGGCGGGGGCCGATTGATGGCATCAATATAGCGCACATTTATTATAGAGCGCAGCACGTCCTCCCAGATACACATCACCCCACATATCCCAAACAGTGATATATATTCCCAAATACAACCCCCACCCATCTCCTTTCTTTTAAAGGGAAAAAGCCCTTTATATCCTAAAAATTAACAATTTAAGAAGGGTATTGAATTTTCCGTTCTTAAGATCACAATATAAAATATTACATCCGGAAAATCTTAAAAATAAATAAATAAAACACTGAACAACATTTATTTTTTTGGAAATTTTTGAATACAAAAATAGGAAAATAATAGGTATGTTAGTAATACAAGGAGTCTAATAAATTCCTGTGAAATCATATTCATCCAATTAATAATTTTGGCATAGTATGTATCCAGTTTTATTTTATTCAAATTTCATTTAAACTTTAGATTTCACTTAAAGACACTATTAATTTTTTTAAATAATTAATAAGCTAAAAGATATTTCTTTAAATGCTAAACCAAGATTTTTGAGTTTGCGAATTATTCTGCTGAATTGTTTTTTGTTTTTTTTAATAATTTTGAATTTATAAAGTTAAAAAAAAAATTGGCTACATATTTGCCTAGGGTAGTATCTACAATATTTTTAAAATCTACTGTCCTAGACAGATATTAAAACTGTAAGATCTATTTAGGTGCTTTTAGATAGCTCTTTCTAGAGTTTTGACAAAATATTTGATTATTTTGGGTAAAATAATGCTCTAATTTTTTCGTTTCGCAATTATAAATCAGTATGAGTACTTCAGTATACTTCTGATTATTCTCAAAATTTGTTTTCCAAAGAGTGTAAATCGTATTTGAACATATTCTTCCAAGGAGGTCAGGAAGCCTTTATCTACTGCCAAACACTAATAATTTACTATTTTCTGAAGAATATTAATCTCTAGTTTTTACTTGAGTTTTGACAGAAAGATCTGAGACAAAGTACTATAAATTTTGACCAGAAAACCTAAATAAAACCTGTAATAGCTGCTACTCGTAAATAAAGTAGTTTTAGTGGTACAAGGATTATTTTGTTTAAATCAATTCTTGACCTCTGACATTACCACTTTTATTAATGACCTCTACTTTGTTCTTGTGTGCCATAAAAATGTTTTAAGTAATCTATACTTTAAGTGTATTAGCAAATTTTGATCGAATATTTTTATTGGGGAAATACTAAAATAAGAACAATATTTCTTCAAACGTGGAGGGATTTTTCTCATTTATTAATAAGTGTAATTATAAATAACTCATTTTCATTATTAGAACTAGGCACAAACAAAATTTGTTGGAAATTAAAGTAAGGATTATTTATAAACTAACATGATGTTATTACATAAACAAAACTGGAAATGATTACTTTATTTCTCTAAATAATTATTACTAACCTTAACATGAACCAATTTTTTTTCTTTTGCGAGCTCTTTTTTTTAAAAAAATAATTAATGCTTCAATTCAGATAGCTAAGAAGAAAATTGAAGAATAATGAGTTTTGTTATTTGAGGGAGAGTGATTGCCATTTTAACCATTAATCGTTCATTAAAAACTTTTCAAAAACTTCTTTAAAAAAGTTTAAGAAATTAAGATATTATTTAACTTACATTAAAT
>KZ808363.1:122175-148889 GCA_000696205.2 Oncopeltus fasciatus
ATATTAATCTATATATATATACTTATTTGAAATATCCTGATTTTTAAAACCTATTTGAAGAAATTTTTGAAAAGCTTCTTATTTACGAAATGATTCAAAGGGCAACACTACTCTCCCTCAGAACTCAAAAATAAGGCAATTTATATTGCCTTATAATGCTAGTAGTGAGATTGGAAATTGCTGAAGTGATTACCGAACAAGTACAGTTAGCTGCAGAAATATCCATAAACACTTCTTCAGGGCCCGACCTTTCAGTAGAGTAACTTCATGCCTAGTTTTAGCCCATGATGTGATGGCCCTTTCAGGGAAGCTTGATCTCAGCGGCTTTGTTCTTGCACACACGAGAGAAGGTGGCCTTGGTTATACTCAGTTACGGTAGCTTGTCAGAATCAGGACAACCACAGCACGCAGCAATCAGCTCGGCGGAAAGCCATAAGGTGGGGTCAGAACCCAGCGCCCACTCGAGTATGAAGAGTAACACATGGCGTCTTTGTAGCCAGGATGACACACGGCCCCCCCCCCTTCCTGACGTATGGGGGCTAAACGCCACCCATCCCCTCTCTCCTCCGATGATTTACTGATTTTTAAACTCCGCCGAATCCCCTCCCCACATCCGATTGTTGCGATGCAAATACCCAGCTACTGCTCCATCAGTTAATTGTGTCGCGGAAGTCTCTTTTGTATATTATGCCGATGGGACAAGAACAATTTGTCACAGTGCATTCAAGTACAGAGTCAATCTATTCCAGCTTCAATGGGCTATTTGTAAATTAGCAGGAATATGATTTACATCAGCTGACTGCTTACTTATCTCTTCACATATGTCTGTAGTGAACACTTCTTTATCTTTACTTTATTTAACACCACCAACGTTTTTGTTCAGCCAGATTAAAAAAAAAAATATTCCAAACACATTTTGAAACTTAAATTATTTTTTCAAGTCCACAAATAAATATCTTAGATATTTTAAGGATCTTACTGTTAGGTCTTTAATTCAGATCAAAAATTAAAAAAAAATGAACAATCTCCTTCGTTTGGCGAAATTCTACAATGCAAGGCTGTTAAATAGAGAAGATTTTCCACGTTTAATGAAAGATAAACACAGATAAGAGCAAATAATCAATTTGGTCTTAGAAACTAAACCTTATACGATTGCTATGACTGGCTCTAGATCGAGCGGATCACAACCATCCGAATTAAATTACTAAATATCTTGTATAATTTAGGTTTTTTTATTTTTATAAATGTTATGGAAATTACATTTCCCACCATTTATGTTATTAGGTAATGTTTAAAACATTAAAATTGATTAGCGAATGATTAATAAGTATTTCTTCAAAGCCCCCTCCCACCCCTTCAGCTTATTTCGTAGTCGTTAACAAGAAATGCGCAGATGAAATAAAGTTTGCAAAATACTCGACAAAAGTTTATTTTCTTATATTTGAAGATTTCGAAATTTTCAAATTTTTATATTTTGCTTTATTAATGCCTCCAATAGTATAGCTGTTAGAAGCCTTATGAATTTAAATGCCAATTTGAATTTCAAATACATCGAAAACTATAAAGACAAAGAAATTGAATTTGAAATGGAGGGGCGATAGCTTCAACCCATGTGATAGACATTAATATTTTAATTTTATAACTTTTTTTTGTGGTATTTGATCCCACGGAAATTTTAACAATTTTTAGTGCAAGAGGACAGAATAAAAAATCTAACTGTCCCAGCCAGGACCCGAACCTGGATCTCCTGTTATCCGGGCCGGTGCATTTACCATTTATGCTACCAGGGCAAGTTTGATAAGTTATTAAATTGCCCACACTAGTGTCGAGAGTCTAACCTCCGAAGCAGACGAATATATCGTCTTTTGCTCGGAGGAGCTGACATTGTCAAGCTGTTAAATGACTCTCGTTATTTACTTAAATTTTAATTTTATAAACATTTGTTTTATTGCGGTATATTATCCCACGTAAATTTTAAGCGATTAAATGCTAGGGAATATAATAAAAAATCTAACTGTACCAGCCAGGGCTTGAACCTGGATCTCCTGCCATCCGAGCAAGCAGGTTATTCAATAACGCCACCGGGAGAGTCAGATAAGTTATTAAATTCCCAGCACTATTGTTGAGAGTCTAATTGACTTGACTGAGATTTTTTATTTTATTCCCTTGCACTTAATTGTTTAAAATTTTTATTGGATAATATACCACAATAAAACAAATATTTATCAAATTAAAATTTAAGTAAATAACAAGAGTCGTCTAAATAATCTAAAGGGTTATTATTATTTCTACCACCAATGAATATAGAACTCTCATACCTTATATTCTCCGTCTTCATTGGTTTCTGTACATCATCTCCCGTTGGCGAGCGCTTTCGGACACTGTCCATCTTCTGGCCGAATACATACGTTCACTGTCACGGTCCGTATTCAACTGTGNGCTATTCCATTCAACTCCATCATTCTCGAACAATATCCAAGTTGTTGTAAGATAACCGGAAGAGAAAGACTAATGTAAAGCTCCATGCTCATCACTAAATGTCACTAATAAAGGAAGGTAGATATAATGGTGTGTCTGTCTGACGAATTGAAAACATTCAACCTTTAATGCAATCCTTTTACAGTTGAAGAATCCAAATGAATATTGAGGACAGAACCAAAATAACATTTCCATGCAAGGATTGTAGACTACTATCATTTTTACATATATGTTAAACTTTTTTATACAACGCATTTTGAAGTGCTTAACATTAAATTTCGAGGGAGCTTGATTTTTATTTCTTAGCGAGAATTGTTTTTAATAAACTAATATTAATCTAAATAGGTTATATTTCGTTCAGATGGACAGTAAACAAGTTGTTTCTACTTTCAGTAAGTCATAAGGTTTATTTTGCAAGTGACATTTGACTGTTTTCCATTAATAAAACATGTCGACCTAATAAAGAAATCAATTAAGAAGTATCTTAATGCTCCTGGGATATATATATATATATATATATATATATAANTGGATTGTTTGAAGAAGCGAATAACCCAAACTGTCGACGTCTCAAGTCTTGAAAATTATAAAACCCGATATAAGCTGGCACACAGAGAGTCACCTGAAATTATTGTAAAGTTAATTTTCTGTAACACCTCTAAATAGTCTACGAGTGCTCTATTAACAACACCAGTTTGTGGCCATCCCACATCCCTTAGATAGGCTGGTCTTCCAAATCACCTTTGGGATAGCGCAGCTTCAGTCTTTGTACTGTTCTCCGCAGGAATTTCGTTATCGGGAACCCACCACCACTATTTAAAACCGGAAAATTTAACAATCTCATTTAATCTGTGAGCCACAGACATGCGGTACCTAATTTAGTTGCGAGAAATCCAGTGGAAAACAGTTATGGAATCACTCCTCTCTCTCTCTCTCTCTCTCCCCTCTTTTCTATCCTCTCTCTCAAACTAAGCTCTCTCTTCAACACCCCCCTTCATCTCTGCTCTTACACTCTCTATCGTTTTTTGTTAAATCTTTATCTTTCAAAGTTAAATCAATGCATATATAGTTGTTCAACTCGTTCATGTACTTTGAGTTTAATTCTGTGCATCTCCTAAATGAAAATATATACTTAAAAAAATCTGTTTTATTTAATTAATAATTTAATTTTAAAATATTACAGATTATTCTTAATTGGACTCTAACTTAAAATGAAACAATTGTATATCCACTACTAATGTTAAAAGTTTAAATTTTTAGCATTATTACACAAATCGTCTTAAAATTTTTTCGTTTACTAAAAGAGATGTGAGTGTGTAAGTAAGTGAGTTTATTTTGAAATGAGATAACAGAAGGAAAATAAAAAAAAATGTTAATTACACTTGGCTAGCACAGGCCTGAAAATCGACTGATTACCTCGCGTGATTAATAATTTTTTCACATTGTGAAGAAAAATGTAAATATTATATTAAATTCTTGTAAAAATTGTTGAGGTCTTTGACTGTTGAAATTATCAGACAATGATATTTTTTTATGAAATTATTACAAAGTACAAAGTTTGCAGAATTAAATAATAAAATATACTACTTAAGGGGAATAAACGAGCATTAAAAGCAAAATATAAAATAAAACAGTAAAAACCAAAAGATATAACAACTGTTACAGGTAATCCTTCTTAATAAATAGTTAGTAGACTTCCCTCGAGGGGAAAACAAGGTCACCATCTTTCTCCTCACTCCACACTCCTTTCCTCGTCCCTACGACCGAAGGAGCCTGGAAGCGAGCCCTTTTCTTTCTCACAGGAAAACAGAATCTTTATCTTTATTTTTATACAGGAGAATAAAAGGGTGAGGTAGCGGGAGAAGGGCGCTGTTCTCCAGGAAATGTTCAACAATGTTCATTGCTCTTTCTGAATATAGAAGGGACTTTTAGTAGCGTATAAAAGGGAGCAGAGCCGTGAGCAGTTCGGCCATTTGAATAATGTGGAGAGGGCCCCTGCAATACCCAGCCCAGCATATACTGTGCACACTAACGCAGATAGGCCTTCCCGGCTGCGATATTAAGGTCCTTCTGCCATCTGGATATTGTCCGTTATCTCTCCCCGCTCGTCCTACCCCGCCAGGATTCTACTCTAACGCCTATCTGTGTCTGTCCGATTATTGCTTCCAACAACCTAACGCGCCATCTTCCTCGGTCCCTACTATTAGCAGATGCTAATTGTCTCTCCTTCTCTCTTACTCTCTTCCCCCTGTACCCTGGTCAAATGAAATATTTGCATAAAAAGCAAATAATATCGCTTGCAGAAGGCCTTACCTTTAAGTAATAATAAATAATTTTTATTCTTCACCAATCCTTCAGAAGTAGAAAGTAGTTATAGTGCAATTTATGATAAGGTTACTGTCTATCAACAATAGACAGAGGAAAGGAAATTGTCAATAAAATTTAAAAATTAACATTAGTTACATTTTTATTTTATTAACATACATCACTTTTCGTTTAGTTTAAAAATACAAGAATCAAGTCCAAAAAAAAAAAAAAAAAAAAAAAAAAAAGTGTATATTTTTAAAAGCTTATCTGCCAAAGTTTCAGCTTACATTTTAAGTCAAATGTTCAAAAATGCGATTTCCATTAGCAAAATGGTAAGCAGAAAAAAAAAAAAAAAAAATACATAACAACTTATGTTAAGGCCATATTATCAATATTTAGTAAGGATTGAAACAGTACGTGGGCTTACAATTTTAATGATAGTTTAATATTTTACCCGAAGACTGAGTTGCGTTTTGCAGTCAATTACACATAGGTAAATCAATAAAATTTAACAATGTTCTATACATTACTTTAAGAATGAATTTATTTGTGCTTCACAATATACATAATCTAGATATTTCAGGTATTTGAAGTCGAATCGGACTAAATTAAAAAAAAATATGAGAGGGATCGTAAAAATTTAGAAACAAGTTCTTTTGAATCAATGCAGAAATCTATATTACGCAGAAATTTCGTTATTAATACGAAAACTTGGTTCAATGTATCGATTTTGAAACTTATCAGAAGTCATACTTAATGTTGATGATCTCTGTTTGGCGTGAGAAGGTTGTTGCTGCGATGCCTAAGAGGGTCTTGCTTTCGGCTGGAAAGGGGTGGTTCGGGGGTGAAAGCTATTAGTGCAGACCCACCACTCCAGCTGGGCAGATGTCCGCAGTCAGCAAACACTTCACTCACTTGGCAAACACAATGCCGGAGAATATTTCCATGACAAAGTGATATCGATATGGGGCCGCCGCTCCCTGCAGGTCCAAATGGACACTTCACCGACACTTGGTGCAGTCTGTTTGCCGAGTGTCAGGGGAGCACGAATCAAACGTCTGCTTACATTAGTGATAACACGTCCTCCACTGCAAACACTCAGACTGCATTACGCACTTGAAGAGAATAACGCATTTAATAAGTCATAATAATTCATGTTTCACAAATAATGTTCTCTGGCAAAGTAATAAGTTATAAATAGGAGAATTTGTATTTGGTTGATGACATCAAATGGAGGGGGACTATGGCACAATGCCAAAGAAATTTGGTGAGATGGTATTCGCTTAATCGTGCAGTAATAATTTTAATAATAATAATTTATTCTTCCGGATTGGACTTTATTGATGAGTGCCAAGCTCATCTTGCTGTGAGCCCCTTCAGTGTTACAAGAAGGAAGAGTTTGCCAAGACCAAAAGTCTTGCAAATGACCAACACCTTGCGAAGCTCGTATATGTTGCTTTGTATTGAATGCATTGTGTGAGTTTGTACTTAGTCTCTATCCCTCCTCTTTGTTAGGACTCGCCTAACAATATTGTTGGGATGTTTGGTAATTTCTATTGCTTCTCTAATGGTCCTATATTGGTATTTATCAATCTTGGCTATCAATTTAGTCTTTTTAAAGGCAATACTATAGTCTACATTGAAAAAATGTTCGGCTATTGTAAGCTTGTCTGTCTTCTGTTTCTTAACGCAAGTGATGAGTTCTTTGAACGGAGCAGAGGTTATGTTCTGCCTTGACCTATGCATTGTGTACCACATGAGCAGGGAATACTAAAAGGTCTGAAAGCGTTTAGTTAGTAGTAGTAGATCATTGGATTGGGTGGCAATCAACTTCTAGGTTATTACACCCTATAAATATCCTTTAATATATTTACTATAAATTAGTTAATAAAGGACAGGAATCCCTTTGCTGTATGTCCGGCTATCTCCTTTACCAAGGTAAATACTACAACCAGATTAACAGTCTGGCTATGGGAAATAACCTTGCTCCCGAAATTNCTGATAAACTGGGCAAACCTCTATGATGTGCTGGATTGTTAGGTGAACTTGGCAGGTATTACACTTAGGCGGCAGATCTTTGTTAATTAGGTGTAATTAGTAAGGTTCGTGTGACCTCGATATTTTCTCTGCCGTGATTTTACGTAAATAAGTTTAACCGGTGGTACGTCGTCGTACCGGAGTCGTCATTTTGGATCGTTTTTGGGTTTTGGGCTTGTTGCTATGAGGACCCTCTCGCAGTCATTCTTCTCCAACGTTGTTCTCAAATTCTGTCTTCTTTTTTTTCACGAGGTTGTTTGGTTAACACATTTTCTCTGCTCTGTGGAATAGTAATCTAATAACTCCCGCTGTTTGTATGTGTAGGTTTTCTGTGCACTGTATGTCCCAATTTTCCATTTATTACTTCTGCTTCTCAGAATGGAATCTTGTCATTCTTGGAATCTGTCATTGTTTTCTTAGAGAACTACTTGTATGCTGATTAAGCGTTATAGGAAGGATTCCAATGAGTTTCGTTGGTAAGTTTTTTCCTATAGAGTTTTCGAGAGGGCAAGCTGTTCGAAACTCTCCAAGTACAAGCTCGCCGGGGGTGGGATAAGCGAAGAAACTATCCTCGCCCCTTGTAACTACTTATAGTATTTTCCGTTGAAAAGGAAATACGTTGATCTGAGGAAGACGTCTGGGAGTGGCGATTCTTTTTCATTAATAAAATTCTTCATAATTTCAGTGCTTCTTCAAGTGGTAACTTTTTGAATAACGATTTCATAACTCTCAAGAAGGTCTTCTTAATTTTGTAATGAAGCCATAGAAATGCTTGGCATTGTGTTGAGTGTCCCCGATGTGAGGTGATACTTTCTCACCAGGTATCATGAAACTTTACGCTTCCAATGCTTAATCCAATATTGGGCTCATGGTGTTGTCCTGCTTGTGAGTCTGAAAAAGTCAATATCCTGCTGGTCTTCGGTTCGATAGTGCAAAGTGTTTAGCACGGATCTCTGTAGAGTTTGACTTTTTTGTGTTGGCGGAATCTTTCCATGTACCTCGCCCGTTGAATTTTTCTCTAAAACATGTCGCCTCCTTTCAAAGAAGCATCAGTTGACTATTTCATTTATTAGTATTAAAATATTACCATTGAAGAAGATCAGGTAGTTTAAATAAGTTAACTCCCATATTGGAAATACCTCATTGAAATAAAAACTGGGCTGTAGAACGCCAATTGAACATACGTTTCATACAAACTTCTTATCACAACTATACTTTATTCCCGCAATTTATATCCATAATTAATGAAATAAACTTTTCGTTATTTCATTGATAAACATTGTAGAACTGGTACTCCATAAAATAATATTTTACATATTTTTAATAAAACATTTGATAAGAGAAAAATCTGGCTAAGTGAAGAGATTCTTAACGTGGTAGTTATATCATATTTACACTCATTCATTCTAGTATTTTATTTTTCAGCATTTTGAAATTTTCTTTTTGTCATACTTGTGTCTAAGTAATTCATGTAATTAATTAAAGGGGTGTATAAAAAAAATATTAACATTTTATCTAATTCAAGATTTCAAAGAACTGTAAATGTTTTAATCCTAGTTAATGCTTGTCAATACTTAATAATCCCTTTAGAGCATTCTCTATGCTTATTAAATCCCATTCAACTTCTTCAAGAAAAGCCTCAGTTTAGTAGGGATTGTGGTGTATCGAAAATAATGTTAGTCGCCATCTACTCTCCATGGGGTAGGTGAAATAGAGCTGTAGACTGGTACTTACTCCTCAGAAAGCTAAGAGGTTAGAAATTATTCAAAAATCTTTCTGATATGAGATTTACCGGAATATTGCAATGAAATTTGGGCGAAATCTGAACACCCGTGAGCAAAGGCTAGATCAAGGTCAAACTGCTTTTCCGGTTGCTGCAAAAAGGCAATTTGAAAAAAAAATCATGTTTTTTTCTTTTTAGCTTGAAGGGGTTATTCACCATGAATTTGTTCCTAATGGATTCTCTTTGAATTTTAAACTCTACTATGACCAAGCGAAAAGATTGTACGCGAGGTTGTCTGAGCGTTATCCTGCTTTGATCAACCGAGAATGAGCTTTAGTCCAATAAGATAATAAAAAATTCGTCCTCCGGGGAAAGAAAAGTTTCAAGAACTTTATTGGTTCGAGCTCCTGCCTCATCCACCGTATTGGTTAGACTTCACACCATCGGATTACTACTTGTTTCGATTAGTGGCCCATTTTCCAAAAGAAAAAAAAAATTGATTATTTTGCAGAAGTTAAAATTGCGGTCCAAGAATCATTTGGCAATTGGCTAGCAGTTGGCTAATGAATGTAGATGAAAATGGACTATACTTGGAGTATTAAATGTATTTTATATCAAAGACTTTACTATATATATTTTTTTTTTTAAAGAACGGTCACTTTTTTTTTATAGATCCCACATTGTTATTTCCATTTCAATAATATAATTTTGGAATATAAGAATTTCTTCGAGAAACTGATGAATTCAAGGGGTTGTAATCAGTTTTCAATGTCTTGCGCAAGTCGCTTGTAAAGATAGCATACAATGTAATATTCAAGAAAATAGATTATAAGTATACAGAACAATACTTGAAGAAAATTCTATTGGAAATATCAAAGTCGTTTCTAAAGTCAATCGTAGGAAATATAAGCTAATGACAGACAGGCATTCGGATCGAATCGATTGACGTTTCGTTTTACTTCATTTCTATGACAAACTTAAATGGATTTATTAAATATTAAATCTTTGTTTGTGCTTGAAAAAAATAGATATCATGATTACAAATAATTTTGGAAGAGATGTAGAATTCTGCTTTGTTTAATAAATTCATGTCTCTTCTATAATGAAAAATGTGTAAGTAAATGATAATGTCCCCATTGTATGATATAAAGAGATGACTGAGACAATACGATTCATCTTTTGACTAGTTTTATGGATTTTATAATAAATTAATATATTTAAAGGAGGAATTTAATGGAGATACTGTTACGCGTTTCTTATAACTTTCTGATGAAACTGGCAGATTATAATCTAAAAGTTAATTACGTGATTTTTTCTTTTAAACATAATGAAAGGCGTATTAAGGAATTCAAAATTTCAGACATCTCCACACTGTAGAATAGAGAGGTAGATAAAAATTCGCACATAAAAAAGAGAAGAAAAGTCATTACGAGGGGGAGGATTTATTGCCATTATTTATAACTCATGGCCGTAGAGGGGTAGGGATGCTCATTGAATAGAGTTTTTATTCAAACAGAAGAGAAAGCCATTTGCATACCCCCACCACTGGTGTGGAGTGAGAACCTCATGCCATATATAAATATATAAAAAAAAAAAAAAAAAAAAAAAAAAGAAACTGTCTCATGTATTGGTAAAGGCAATGAATTTTNAAAAAAGGAGAAGGAGAGATTTGGCGGGGGGGGGGAAGGAAGAGTAAGTGAAAGAGAGGGTGAGAGGAGGGAGGAAGGAGGAGAGCAGGGTTGAAAAAGTGTGCGTTCAGTGTGTTCGCGCCTCTTCCCTCCAGTGGCGGAACTCAGACGATAACTGCCGATTTATTCAGCCGTTTCCGGATTAAATCCTGGCGCGGATTATACGACACATTTAGCCGGGGCATGGCGGAGATCGCGGCCATTCTCATGGTAATAGCAGCCGTGAGGAGGCGGTGGCCAGTCTGTGCGACAGACGACTTCACGCCAGAGGCTGAGGATATCGTCTCCCTCCACAAATCGAGGAGTCGCTTTAACTGTCATCTTAGCTATCTGCCTCGTCCAAAATAATTCTGTTTTCTCGAAAATTTTCACTCGTAAAAGAAAGACTCAGACTTAAGCAATGCATCTTTCATATTCCACGTTTTCTTCAGCGACCTATACTGTCTGCCATCCATTGTGAAAAACTTATTTTTGTGAAAACTCAAAACACCCCAAGACATATTTCCTTATTATATGATTGTTTTTGGAGGACAGATTTCTTGCCGTTATATTCTAACTCGGCTCAACTCTATCCGATTTATGGGCTATCCTCAAGCAGGCGTACCTCATGGTTGGCTCCATTTATTTAGTAAACAGAAAGGATATATATAACACAAAGAGCATCAATTTCAGATTCAGCCTTATTAACATCATCCCACATCCACAATAAGCATACATAAGTCCACAAGTTATCGATCCAGTACCATGGTATCGTCCCTTCCTCGGGAAGTAGCTACTGTTCTTCCAGGTAACCATGTGCCTCGCTCGCGCTCTCTGCCGGCGAGGCAAGTCACCTGCCCAAACTTGATGTCTTCCCTCTGCCGCTACTACTTGGTCCTCTTGACGAGACAGGGACGATATTCTCGGAGCCTCAGGTATTTCTTAGTTCTACTGTGGATTGTTTGAAGAAGCGAATAACCCAAACTGTCGACGTCTCAAGTCTTGAAAATTATAAAACCCGATATAAGCTGGCACACAGAGAGTCACCTGAAATTATTGTAAAGTTAATTTTCTGTAACACCTCTAAATAGTCTACGAGTGCTCTATTAACAACACCAGTTTGTGGCCATCCCACATCCCTTAGAAAGGCTGGTCTTCCAAATCACCTTTGGGATAGCGCAGCTTCAGTCTTTGTACTGTTCTCCGCAGGAATTTCGTTATCGGGAACCCACCACCACTATTTAAAACCGGAAAATTTAACAATCTCATTTAATCTGTGAGCCACAGACATGCGGTACCTAATTTAGTTGCGAAAAATCCAGTGGAAAACAGTTATGGAATCACTTCAAAAATATTCTTTACTGAAAAAGAACATTCCCAGTACGCAGAACTTTAGCAAGACGACAACCAAATACTCCGCTTGTAGTTCTACACAAAAGATTCTCTGGTTGGCTGGTGGATAGCTATTTACTATAGGTATTTACAGGTTTCTTTTCGAGGAAAGGCCTATCTTCCATCGCTTTGTGTACTTAGCCATCTCGTTTAAAATTTTAACATTTCTCTTATTTTCCAGAGATAGTGCTCGTTCATAAATCTCGCCTCCCATCAAATATAAAAATAACATTTTTTTGACTGCTCTTTGAAGACTCTCATCTGACATCTTAACTAGGCATATGCGCAGTGCTCCGTCAACCTACGAATTGGTATTCCTTCTTATCAACTTGACACGGAAATCTATCCCAACTTTGTTTTGGTTAGAGCCAAACCGTAGTTAGAGTTTCGCCTTAGTCGTATGGTAAAAGACCAGTTATCTTGGCAGAAAAGGATAGTTTAGGCGAACCTGAATTTTCATACAAAGGAGTTTGTGAAAACTCAGACCATATATTTTAAGATCATCTAAATCTACGTATTCCTGTGGTAATATTAAGTTACTGATAGTTAGTAAATTATGACACAACCTATCTTAGATAGGTTTATTATCTTTAAAAAAAATAGAATTGTTGCCTTGGATCAAAAGCACGAGGTTTACAAGCTTACAAGGCCGGCCTCCCCTTCTAACTACGTACTCTTCCCACTGTTGTTTAAGAACTTAGGGCTTATTTTTTGAACGAATTCTTCGAGTAATTGAGGATTAGAAAGAGGGTTGTTCTAAGAAATTCATAGCAATGACTGGGTTATTAACATTAACCTTCTGATAACAGAAAATTTTCTAACCTTCTCGTTGAGGCCATTGATAATGTGATAGTGAGACTGGTTTCCCAAATTGCAATTATAAATCGTTATTCTAATTATTTCTTTCGCAGTATTGGACCGACAGATGGGCATTTATCGACTCCCGCGCTTCTCCTGTTAGAGCTTTATCGAGTCTACTTATGTTTCGGTATTATGTCGGTTAGCAATGACAAAGTTCAGGCAGTCAGTTGGGTCTCCATGGAACTATGGGAGCGCGTTAGCTGCCGCCTTCCTGTCCTATGCTCTGGCTTACTGGATTCGCTTGAAGAGAGAAATGGTTGCCGAATAAAATCACCGGTCGCTCTTTTCATTGTCCCTACAACATCTAAATAAGTTTGTCTTTGAGCTTGAGAAGACTGAATCTCGAAAGACTATACCTGCCTTAACGAATAGATGATACGGAAACTCAGCTGACCGCCTGCCTGTCCCGAAGATGGAACTCCTGACCAAGGTGCCTCTGCTTCTGATCTTCCAGTTGCTGCACGTAAGCCCCTTTGGCTTCCAAGCTGACGTCTACTGGATCGTCTGCATGTCCCGAAGATGGACATCTTGTCTGTCTCCTCACCAAGGTGCCTCTGCTTCTGTTCTTCCAGTTGCTGCACGTAAGCCCCTTCGGCTTCCATGCTGACGTCTACTGGATCGTCTGCATGTTCGGCAGCGTGGCCTACCAGTATGCTTTGCCAGCACGACACCTGCCCTTACTGTTCTCAACTTGTGGTTCTTGCCGGTTTTCATATGATTTGGTAATAAACAAATTTAGCAGGAAAATTTATCTTTCATTTTTTCATATATTTACAAAACTTAGTTTTTTTTATACTAAAAATCAAATCAAAACGTGATCAAGTATCTGGATGCATTTCCGGAAATTAGAATATATTGATACGAGGTTCTAGATTGCTTAATTCTATAATATATACCTCTATAGGTTTAATGCAACATTGCTTCGATGAAATCAAATTTTCAATAATTTATAAAATTGAAACACAATAAATGGTTTTTAAAAGCAATAAAAAGATGTAAATTATTCTAGATTGAGCATTTTATTTCTAATAATTTTATTTAAAATTATACATAATCGTCCCACAATAATAACAAAACAATCATTAAATTATAATANAATTTAACAACAAAAATAATTATATCTGAAGTTCGAAATTTATATATTCTATCACTCTCTTAAAATATTTTTTCGAGTAGTTTACTGTTATTGGAGAATAATAAGTAGTGCATACATTTGTACTAAAAAAATATGAAAATATATTATTAAGTAATTTTTTACAGTGATAATTAAAAATTTAAATATTTTCTTTAAAATAAAGAGCGAATAAATAGAGCAAATTGTAGCTATTTATTCAAATAGAAAGTTTTTTTTTGACCGAAGATATTATTATTAGATGTTATTAGATGTTTTTTTGTTAGGGTTCGGTCAAGGTAGATCCAAAAAATACAAATTTAAAAAAATGTATTTTTTTTAAATTATCTGCCAACGTTTCTACGTGTACTATTTATGGGCTTCTTTATTACAACTCTGTGTTAGTTTATGAGAGAACGGTTATTTTTCAATGATCGAAATCATAGAATTATAATTAAATCATGGATATTTGGGATAAAATGGTTATGTATTTCCTCTAATAATACAAAAATAGTTAAAATTAAATAATATTATTTGAAGCAAATAGTTAAAAATACTTTAACGCAATCTTGCTGTGAACAAGTATTCAGAGATTTACAATCGTATTGTGGGTAGGCCGTGGCAGGAGAACGGTCAAAGATATAGATAAGCTGCTAATTATGGCGTTGCTGGATGAGAGCGCTATCTGCCGGAGACGACTGTCTGATGGATGGCGGGTCTCGGGGTGGGCAGATACCGGGGAGCTCGCTCATAGACAAATCGCTCGTTTAGCGGTAAGCTACCAGGCTCGTTAGGGGATCGAGTCTATCATCCGCTCTCATCTTCCTGCAATCGATCTGGGGGAGGGAGGAGATTTGCATTTGATGATACGCTGACGGGCGCCGATCTGTCTTGTTCTCGCCGGGAGGAGCAAGCCGTCATTTCCCCTGCGTTCAGCGAATAAGACTCCCTCGTGTATCCCATTCATCCAACTCTTCCAGGAGGTAAATAATGAGCTACATGAGGGTGTGTTTCCATATGCTCTAGACTGCGCAATCATGAAACCAAATTTGCTATTGCTCCTTTGTTTAAACCGTCGGATGAATTCTTTAATGGCTGAAATTGGTCAGGGAACGGAAAGTTTAAAAAAAGGACCATAAATTTAAATCCTCATATCTTTTAATAATATTTAGCGAATAAAAAAAAAAAAAATGGATAAGTGAAATTCTACGGCTTTTATAGCCTATTAAAAAAATATATCCTGAAAGATATTCAAAAATGATTTTTAATTACTGACCAAGGTAATTAAAATACTAAGAATGTATGACCCTAAGAATGTTCTTTTTAAACAAATAATTCCTATCATTACCGTTATCGTAACGCCTGAAATGGTCTTCGATTCCTTCAGTGACATACTAAAATTGAAAGACTATAACTCAATCGATGACAAGGACTCCTATACAGACTCATGAATAAGAACTCCAATCTTACGATAGAAAACAAACTGACGTTCTACAAGACATTACTACGAACAATCTAGACTTACGGAGTAGAAATCTGGGGTGCCGTCAAGCCTTCCAACGTCCAAAGAATCCAGTCCTTTCAATCCAAAACCCTCAGAATAATTGCAAATGCTCCCTATTACGTATTCATTTCCTCCCTTCACATCGATCTTAATATCCCTTTTGTTCAAGACCTCAGCTCTTCCCGCGTCACTCTTTTCCACAGTGAACTGCCATACCATCCTAATCCACCAGCACGGACCATGTCTTCCAACTCCAACCCCAACAATCCTCCCTGTCGACTCAAACGAAGATGACCTCGTGACATTGTGGTATCACTGGTCACCTTTTATCCTCTTGACATTCATTTTGTCATTTTTTTTAGTTTATTGTAATCAAAGTACAAAATGTTTTTATATTAACAGAAATAATATAAATGAATAAAAGTTGGAGAAAAAAATATATTCCTCCAAGAACGGTTTGCCTTCCAGTCCCAGCATTCTGCCAAAAATAATATGTTCTGGAGAATACTTAGACTTAACTTAATCATTTGATTGGTATAATGGTCCGTAGTGCAAGTTAATATTTATATTCCCAAGCACCATGTACTCTATTCTTAAGCCTAACCATTGCAGTCAAAAACTTTAAGAATAACTTTAAATGGTCCATATTTTGTATCCAACTCTAGAACCATTGAGGTTCATAATTTTAAAACCACATATGTTCAAGACCTTAATATGTATGCCAAATTCAAGGCTCAGTTTATTTCGTAAAAATACATGGCGGTACCGGGTATGAGAGAGTTTAGAACTGGAAATTCCTGTAAGTCCTGGACAGAAATCGAAGGTACATGGGGGGCTGGAAGCCCACCTCCAGCCCCCTGCCACTTCATAGAGGGGTGGTTGTTGGGACGTGGGCGGAATCCGATTTCTTTTTATTGTGAGGGGTTGGGACTCGCCCAATCCCCTCTCCCTTTGTTTTATTCTTTCGATATCGGTCTTTTTATATGATACTGTTAACTTTTCCCCCAGAGTCCTCCTCTATAGGTTTCCTATGTAGCGGGCTTTCTCGACTGTAGCAGGAGCCAGCTGGCTAAAACTTCTAACTGGAATACCACAGAAACATTCATCTTAGGTAAGAAATAGACTTCTTCTCCTGTTTCCAAATCTTCAAAAAGAGGAATGTTTTCTTAAACAAAATTGACTAACTTTTCAAGTTAAACGGTTTTCTACAAAGTCCGTATGCCTTTTACATGAATTATTTACAGCGTTAATAACAGTTCCAACTAACAATAAATGATTAGGAATATTTGCTATTTTTAAACTATACGATTCTAAGGATTTGTACATAGAAAAATTGTAGGAGGCACTTGAAAACAAATGCTATTAACTTAATATCCTCAGAATGTTTGGACGATCATCAGACGGACTTAAAATTATGTTGAACCCTGAGAGAATTACAGCTAATTCTATGACAGTTGCTAAAAATATTATATTTGACAATCCAGCACTCTTTATTCGATTATTAGTTATTTAGAAATCTAAAGATTTTACTTTGGTATAAGTCTTCAGATGAAAGTTTACATATTTTAAGCGTTATAGAGCAAAAACACAATAAATTAGAATTTACACATATTATTATACCAGAGTTTCGTAATTCATGTAATAACAACGTTAAAAATATTATAAATTTCGGTCTTCATGTATACTCCCACTCTCACTAGTCAGTATTTAACTAAAAATGAATTCATTCAACAGATTTCAATAAAAAGCCTAATTAAAAAAATCTTTTCTTTAAAATTTTATGTATAAGTTGTCCCGCTCAACTCTCGCAATTACATTCTTAAATATCTTCCTTAATTTATTTTGAGAATGTGATATCGTTTTAAGTTCTTGTCTTTTTCGTAGGTTAGGCTCTCGCCAATGTAGAGGGAATTGAATGAGATACCTGGCGCGTCCTGGTAGCACAATTGGCAAGTGCACCGGCCCGGATAGCAGGAGATCCAGGTTCGATTCCTGGCTGGGACAGAAATATTTTTTTATTCTATTCCCTCTCATTAATTGTTTAAAATTTACGTGGGATAAAAAACCACAACCAAATAAAATATTTATAAGATTTTCACGAATTTCGTTCTATACCTATTTTTAACGCAAGATATAACGAAAATATTAAGATTGCCAATTTTGGTCTTATCACTCAATATTATTAGAATGTCATTGAGACTATGCTTGCCAGAATGTTTTAATCAAATAATATAATATAATCGGTCCTATTATTTATTAGATTTAGAAAAAAACCATAGAAAATAATTTTTAATGAAGAATTTCATAGAAATCTAAAAATAAGTAAAATGTCATAAGCTTCAGGTCTAAAGTTATCATTTAGACCTTGTAACAACTTTAAACTTTAATCTTATATAATTCCCGAACAATTATTTGATCAAGCCATAAAAAATAGTGAATCTGTCGGCAGAGTCGAAGGGACAAAATTTCGTTACACATAAATTGACCAATAAGAATGAAGCAGCATAGTTTAGTGTTTATTGTCGCCACATAAATATACTGAAACTGCTTCATATTACAATCATCTAACTTCATATTCCATTAATTTAAAAAAAATGGTTAACTTATTTTGTACAGTGACTTAGGAATTGCGCCCAGAGCCCAAGGTCATGGTTATTCATATTGCATTGCTGTTTGCAATCTGTTGAACCTTGTGATGAATGGAAGAATTCAAATAGTTTTCAGTTTAATACGTAAATGGAAATATATTTTTAATAAATGTATTCCACATCCTAATGGCGAGCACATTCAGTAGGACAGCCATCTTCAGTTCGAACATTATGAAAGGTTCAAGTGTCGCTTTCCATATATTGAGTCAGACCGCAGCTAGGAGAGGTACCTGAATCGTTGAGTTCCTCAGATAGCGGGAGTCCCTTGTTGTATTAATTTGCAGAAGTGATTTAATGAATCATCTCAACTTTTTTTATATATCAATTTATCGTCGCAATGTATTAAGTAATTGTTATTGTGTATCTATTATTGTGCGGTTCTGTGGATGTTCAGTTCTAGGTCTTGTTGTATGATTGTCAATGTGATATTTTTCTTTTTAACTTTTATTTTTATTTGCTATCAACACACACAGACACACACACACACACACACATATATATACAAACAATATGTAAATTGTTTTATAAAGTTATAAAAATCTCTCCATTTAAACAGCCTAGCACTTCTTAGTTAATAACTGCACTTAACATATTGTCAATCTGTGGTGACAATTGTCTTTTTTTCATACAGAGTAAAACATTAAATAACAAAGAAAATTGCAACCCTTCTGTCTCTAACAGATTATACTTTCGATAGATATGGAATATCAAAATATAAATTAACGCCCAAAAAATATAAAAGGATGTTAACCTAATTGATTAATTGCATGAATTGTATTTTCATTAAAAGTTAATTGAATTAATTTAGGTCACTAAAAAATAATTAACTCTACTTAGTGACCTGATAAAATATCTATTGTGATAAATAACTCGGAATATTTCCGTATGAAAGTCTCACACTTTACAACATTTTGGAGCACATTTTTATTCACTTATCTATTAAAGATCTTTAATAGCAATTTAGAAGGAATATATGTGAACGGTATTTCTTGTCAATCTGTGTTCTTACATAAGATTCTGATATGTCGACTAAGGCATCAAAATCAAATGGGATTTGTTAAAAATTAATTTGGGGGATTTGGTAATTGTTCATTGCAGTAAATAACTGCATAATGCATAATGCTTCAATATAATTTAACAATGTAACTCATATAAGTTTAAATTAATTATTACTCATTCTTTAACCTCGTAAAAGTTATTCTGTGTTTATTACCATTTTTTTATATATCTTTTATTTATTTTAATAAAAATATTTCTTTTTATCATGCTTATTGGCTATTTCAAGGGAAAAAGAAAGAGTAGTAAAGGTTTAAACGAATGAATTTATTTTGCATAATATACATAAATGATACAGTAATAAATTTAAAATTTTAGATATACAGTTTTCTTAAGATGAAATGATGGAGAATGAGACAGAAACTGTCAAATTTAAAGGAAGAAAAATGTCTTCTGATTTTGCTTAATTTTAAATGATGTTAACGTTAATAAAAATTAATGTAGATTACATATCAATCTACGTAATCCTAATAGTTAGCAATCATATAAATAATAAAATATTAATTAAGTATTTTAGAATATGACGAACAATTTTTGTACTTAGAAACAAAATTCCACACATTTGAATTTTCTCATGGGAATTCTTAGTCCAAATTATAAATATTTATGTACTATGCTTAAAAGAATTAGTGCTAAGTGATTATTTTTATGTGTTCTTCGACTGATTAGTTATTAGGTAGGTTTCCCTCAAATCGGAATGGAACCCGCGGATTTACCTCGCTAAGTCGAGGGAGATTTGCTAGTGAGAAGAGAGTACTAACTCTTCGACAGGACCCAGCCCAGTATGAGAGGACCATGTCGGACACACGGGGGCCAAGGCTGTCGACATGGTCTTCCCTTGCGGACACGGTGCCACTCGCAAAGGTAACAGGCTTCATTACTTGTCCGACATCCGCTACCACACACCCAACTCAATATTCATGGCTGGACGAACATCACCAACGTGGAGGTCTAGTGCTCGTGGGTTGTACTCTGTCAACCGCCTATCTCAAAGAGGTCACCAGGATTTACATGTCAAAGATCGCTAGCTAAGCCTAGTCTACCAGGGTCTTACCCCTTTCTTCCTCTCCATGCACGGTTCAAAAGAGCCTCCCGCTTGGATAGGTTTCCTGTTTTGCCAACATTAAGTTGGGTTTTGAAAATAAGCCAATAGGACTTCTGCTATCATTTCAAAATTATTTTAGGATTCCAAACTATTAAAACGATCTCCATTTAAGTAATGGGGATCGTTTTAATCGCCTACCTTCTAACAAGAATCCTCCCATAATCTGTCAGCTGCACATGGCGTCTAAATATCCTGTGCCACGGGGAGCTGTTCCACAAGCGTCTTCCTCCTCAGATGGGAGGTTCCGGCAAAGAGATAGGCCAGGAGGATTTACATGTCAAAGTGAGGGGGGAGGGGCTCACTCCCAGAGAGTTTATATCATATTGAGGGAGACTGCTCCTTCCTCGTCCCATTAACCAGATTGCGGGCCCACATCTGCATATCCTTCGCCCCGTCGCCCCTTCACTTCCACGCCTGTTATTATGCAAAGCGGCACGGTTTACTTCCAGTACCTACAGCTACTCCACCCTCCCACCCGAAATTTTAGCATACACTTTAATAAATTGCTTCGTTAAAATTTGATGCTGCAATAAATGATATTGATTTTATCTATAGGTACTTATGTAGGAAATTTCATTAATTTTTTTAAAAGTAAAGTTAGAGTTGAAGAATAATGTGCCATTGTCATGTCATAAAGCCAAAGTGAAGAATTGGGCATCTGTACTTCAGATACAATCACTTTACAAAATGAATAAAAGTGTTTTTAAAATTTTTGTCGTTTCTAAATAGGACGTTGTTCAGCAATGATTGTGATTTATCATGTAACTAACATACACACTCACATGACTAAATGCCTGATTAGCTATACAAAATTCATTAGTTAAATTTAAAATCTAAACGGGTGTAACGAATTTAGTTATTCATTAATAGAGAAATAATGAAAGATTTTTTTTTTTTAATAATTTGTGTTAATGATTTGGTACTGAGCTCGTATAATGCTTCCCTTCCCGACAGAGAGCTCGGCAGTGAAGGAAAACAGAAATCCTGAGGAATCGCTTCCCCAAGGATGCGCCGCCAATATGGGTTGTAGGAGGCCGAAATAGAGGGGGGGAGGGATGTCCGCGTTGGTACAAATACAAAACGGCAATGAAATGTAATAAGTGTCAAAGTGTCCAATTTGTGGGAGGGCTTTCTCTGGCGGCTTTGACCGCGCCTGGACAGAGGATGCCAGACATGCCTCTCGCGCTGGGTGTCCCAACCCCTCGCAACAATATCCCTCTACCCCCTTTGTGGTCGGCGACTCACCCCCGAATAGCTCTTACCTCCTCCACACCCATAGGCCGAGGTAGGGTCTACATCTGCCTCGCCATACATCCTGGCCAGTGTGGCGAAAAGTTTCAGACCTCCTTGTACAAGGCATTGGTATCGACTAAAACCTTGAATCCTGTTAATCGATTTCGATATGCCCTTTGACAATTAACTCTTATTCTTTGAGAAGGAAAGAATTGTCCTGGGCAAACGGACAAATATTTGATAGAGCATAAGAAGTGCACTATTCAAGGTGGGTTGATTCTTCATGAGTGCATGTGAAAAGAAATACATGTTATCACAAATGTGAGATTAAATATGAATCTGCAAAGTCTGGTCCTCGTGTGTGTGTGTGTGTGTGTGTGTGTGTGTGTGTGTGTGTGTGTGTGTGTGTGAATATTAATAGTATCATTGAAAGGCTATTTTTAATTTAAAGTCAATCTATCCACCTACCTTTTATATTAAAAGATATTGTACTCGTTTCTAGTCGGGGTAGGGGAAGTTTATGTAGAAGAGAATCGATTAGGGATGTTTGTAGTTATAAGATATTGCAAGGATCTACAACAAGAACAATCAGCAAGGATAGCCTTACCACAACTTGCTGGGGCAAGGAAGAGAAGCCCGAGGATACAGGGAACATAGACAGTCACCAGAGGACTCTCAAAACCTGGTGGACTTCGAAGCCAGCGATTATGGTAGGATCTGCGACATCTGAGGGTGCATCGCTGGACAGCAGGAGCTTCGGTAACAAGACGTTGTACGGGAACTTGGCAGCGAACTTCTGGATGGAGACTAAGGGGAGAGGAAAAAATAAAGAAACCACTCTCATTTCTGAGCGTAAATTGTCACCGTACACAATTTTTTGCATTTCTCAGCATGTATTTATTTCAAAGTCTCTGCCTCCAACTACCCCTTCTACTACAAGATCTTGCGTACCCTTGAACCATATTATAGCCCGGCTATAAATTCTGCTGGAAAATGAATTAAAAATAAATTATTAAAAAAGAGGTAAATATGCAGAGATTATAATAAAATAAGAAACGCTAAAAATATTTCCCAATCACCCAGGCATCTTTTTGGGCAATTATCATTGACAGCCTACAGTACTTCTTCAGGAAAACACTTAACTACTCGTGCCAGTGAATGAGATTTTCCTATTCAGGCTAGTCCCTGTAGAATACTGCCAAGAGGCTATCAATATCAATATTGTAATCACCTATGTCACTGGATGTTACCCTCATAAATTAATTTAGGTTAGGGTCAACAAACAATATCCAATTTCTTCGCACTTTTTTTTAATATTTTACTTGCTGAGCGCTGTCGAAATCATTGATCCTCGGATCTCAGTCACCTTGTAATGAGTGCCCCTACCATGGTAGTTATAAAGTACATTGCTAGAGCAACCAAGGCAGGAGCTCTCATTAAAAGGTGACTGAGATCCGAAGATGGAATCGATGATCCTGAAAGTGCTCAGCAATTAGAGGAAAAACATATATAATGTGCAAAGAAATTGGATATTGTTTGATAACACTAATTGTCATCAGCGTAAATAAAATAATAAATTCAGGTTCTTTCTGAGTAGAAATACTCCGAAAGCGAAGAAAAGTATTTCTAACTAAAAGAAGGTAACCCTGCCACATGTTGTACTAAAGGCATTCACCGTCACTATCTTAATTTTTAAACTGCGTTCCGCATCTTGTCATCACAGTTCCTACTCCTACCCAGTCACAGTTTTTGCTTCACTGTTGGATTCAAAGAGCTTCTTTATGATGGTCATAGACAACAGTGCTAAGACAATACACGTAGTGTGTGTTTTTCATTTGGAACAAAAAAAAGTAAAATGATTGGGGCATAAATAACCAGCTTCTAATTTTTAGCGGCTTATTGACTCTTGCTGCTGTCAATTAGGTGATAAAATTGTTTTCTTTGTCTTACTTTGATTCTTGATGGCATTGGGGAGGCACAGCTTCCGCCAACCATTTTTTACCAGCCAGGAAAAACATTCCGGATCATTTATATAATAGGAAAACAAAAAAAATATATTTCAGGCAGCAAACGGCAATAAATATTTGTTTGATGAAATTCAAGATTTCAAAGGATAAATGTTTTAATCCAATACAATGCTTCCCAATACTTAATAATCCCTTTAGAGCAATCCTCAATGCTATTTTTAAAGCTTCTTTTAATAGTTTTAGCTTCTTATCAACCACTTAGGGTCATGGAGAGAGGGGCTATCTACAGGTTGCCACTCCATTCAAAACATCCAAGGCTCAGGACAAGCTTCTGTTTATCGATAGTGACCGAATGGATCAGCTGAGCGCAGTCAGCTGGCGCCCCCTTTCTTAAGTATGTTAAATCCCATTCAAATTCTTAAAAAAAAAAAAGTCCCAGTTGTTATTTCTTTCAAAGAAGAAATGTGTCAGCGACGAACGAATTCTAGTAATTTTAAATCTATTCTAGAAAAATATTTTCCCAGCCGCTAAAGCAAGCTGACGGAAAGTGTACTCGACCGTCGCATTACGCGTCATTGATTTGAAAAACTAACATTAGAGATACGACGATTTTGAAAATTTGAAGGTGTTATTCATCACGAATTTGTTCCCGATGGATGCTCTATAAGTCCTGAACTCTACTGTGTAGAAATGGAAAGATTGTACGCGAAGTTGTCTGAGCATTATCCTGTTCTACTCAACCAAAAAGGAGCTTTATTCTAACAAATAATATTCGTCCTCACACTTCCCGTCGAGCAAAAGATAAATTTAAATACCTCAGCAGATTTGAATTCTAGCCGCATCATCTAAATAATCCAGATCACGCATCATTGGATTACTACTTGTTTGGATGTATGGACCATTTTCNCCAAGGGTTTGATTCACTGTTAACAGCACAACTTTGATGCTTTAAGCGTAAAGCAATGGCTCCAGAGAAGTTACGATAAAAATAGCTATGCGCATATCATCTTCAGGTAAGACCTTAAACAGGCATTTAGGTTTCAGCTTTACACAAAACCATCAAGCCAACATCAGTTTTTATCCTTTTTCGGGGGGAGGGGAGGCGGTAAGAAATAAAATTCTCGCAATTGAGGATGTACGTGGACCAAAGTGCCCCTTCTCCGGGAAAATGGAAAACGAGGAATGAGAATGAAAAGATGGTGGGCTTTAGTGTAGCCATTGCAATAAAGGTGTATTGCATTTTCCGGCAAAGCCGTGCTTTGGTCACAGGTATTTTCTTTTCGTAAATAATCACAGCTGTTCTCTTGCCTTCTTTGTATGCGTCTGTGTGTGCGTTTGTATGTGAGTTTCCCGAACGCTTATATACAAAGTGATTTTTAAACACTCAAGAGAAATATAATAAATATTTTAGTGTCATTAAAATTAGTAATATTGTTCATTTTGACATTAACAAAGAAATGTTAGTAGTTCCTCATGGCTGTTTAAAGAAAAAAAAATGACAAAACTCTAAAAACAATTAATTTTTGTAAGACTAATTTTGTGTTCGACGACTCTTCCAGGGCATAAAATATGTTATAAAATTGATTGCGATGAACTTTCAGCTTCAAAAATTACGTTATTACTTTTTTTAAATACAGAAAAATAAGAAAGAACTTAGAGTGTACTTTTCTTGATGGAGTAGCTGCCCAATGGCAGAACTCCTAAATCTCTATTTACAATACACAGGTTGTTTTGTTTATTTACCCATTTTCACTGTTATAATTTAAAAAAATAGTCGTAGAATTTTTTGTGAATTCGGTATTGAGCTGATTGAAAAAGTTTTTAAAACATTAAGAAAAACAGTACAATCTTCACATGACGATGGTGGTCATTAATATACTAACACTAAATATAAATGTAAGATATTTATTGCAATATGGATAGCCGAAAAGGGTTTTTTAATTTAGGTTAGGTTCATCAAACAATATCCAATTTCTTCGCACTTTTTTAATATTTTACTTGCTGAGCGCTGTTGAAATCATTGATCCTCGGATCTCAGTCACCTTGTAATGAGTGCCCCTACTATGATAGTTATAAAGTACACTGCTAGAGCAACAAAGGCAGGAGCTCTCATTAAAAGGTGACTGAGATCCGAAGATGGAATCGATGATCCTGAAAGTGCTCAGCAATTAGAGGAAAAACATATATAATGTGCAAAGAAATTGGATATTGTTTGATAACCCTAATTGTCATCAGCGTAAATAAAATAATAAATTTAGGTTCTTTCTGAGTAGAAANTTTTTTTTTTTTTTTTTTTTTTTTTTTTTTTTTTTTTTTTTTTTCAATTTTCCGTTTTATTTTAAATTAATTAAATTAGATTTGTATTATTATTAATAGACAATGCTATTAACAATATACTTGTTTAAATGTAATGTAATACTATACTTTTCATAATCAAAGACCATAAGATTCGTTAAAGTGTCTCGGATTAAATTCTATCTAAATATTTCACTGAAATACATTACTTTAAAAGGAAAATCTCTGAAATGATATGGATAGGAGGATAGAGAGAAGGCAGAGACTTATCCCTTAGGTGGTGAAGCGTGTGACGAAATGAAAGAGACAAGCCGTTAAATTACTCCTTCAAAAGGTCGGATGACAGAGGGTGCCGCAATCGGGGTGGGGGAGCAGGTGGCAGGCGGAGCTCCTCTATATAGAATAATGGTGTAAAATTGGTGTAGAGAGAGAGGAGATAGACGCTTAATACTATTAGAAGATGAGTGCATTTGAGCGGGGAGAGAGAGAGCGCTCAAATATTTAATCCCCTGATTGCAACTAATCCTTGGCGAACGGCTGGGGAGGGTCGCTGCATATGTGTCTCCTTTCATCTGATCGTCCTCTCCAAAGAGATCTTCTAATTAGAGATTTTCTCACTCAAATTACAATATTCTCGTCGACGTCATCAGTGGATTCCCGCCCTCCATCGCCGCCCGACCTCTTCCGGAGCTTTCCTCCTCAGCTCACACACTCACACGCACACGCCGGCTCATAAAGACAGTAGAAAGCAGCACCAGTGAGAGAGAGGGAAGAGAATTAATTTCAAACCTTCGATCAATATTCCATTTGGTGTTGGAGCGGTGGTATTAGTAGAGTCGATTTCTGCGGGCCCTTTGAAACACGGCTAGGGCTTATCTCGCCTTCTATGCCTCTGGGTAGAGGTGTGGGGTGGGGATAATTTGAAAAGGGATGGCAGACTTTTGTTTTATATGCCGATCGCTATCGCTCTGTAAAAGTTAGTCTTCGCCGCAATCAGGAACATAATATCCTGCTTTCTCACTTATCTCCATTTAGTTCGTTGCTAGAAAATATTAATTCTAATTAATCCATTCCTAATCCTATTGCATCGATTGCTTATAATGGTAATCTTTTAATATCTATTTGTTCCCTGACCCTACCTGGTTCAATGGAAACTTCAGAAGAACAATAAATTAATTTATTTTCTGTATTCGAACTAGATTATATAGTTAAATGCACTATCCTTCAGGTTCGTGTTAATTAAAAATTTATAAGCCTTCTAATGTTTCTTAGCTACATTGAAAACGAATATAATTTGGTTATGTGAAATAACAGTGTGTTTTTGATATAT